>JADRCD010198998.1:0-13180 GCA_019843815.1 Montemys delectorum | reverse complement strand
CGTTTCTACCCACAGATATTCCTTAGCAGACACACTGCTGTTAAAAAAAAAAAAAAAAAAAAGTTAACTCATTCATCTTGTTCTAGAACTGTTAAAGCCATTTAATTCCAGGGGACATCATTGTGCAGAGTTTGCAATTATACTAGAGATGGCTTTTAGATTACAGTCTGACCTTTCCAGTTCTCTTGTTTGTAGCAGGTGGCTGTACCCATGTGGCTTGAAAAATAGAACTGAACCCATGGCCTTTAGTTCATGTGTCTCCAGCAGCTGAGAGTGGTGTGCTAGTGGGAATGAAAATGGCCGGGAAATGTTAATTGATTCAGTTTGACAGTGCTCACCACATCATAAATCGACAGCGTGGTGTTCATGTGAGAGCATGATAAAGATGGTGGCGGGGTGGAGAAGGATGGGACCTGTGGGATGGGATAGTGGGTCTTGATAATTTTGTTTTGTTTTAGCATACCTCAAGAGGGTTGGGGCTCTCTATCCTCACAGGAAGCTTGTACGCAGTGGGGATGGATAGGGTGGCATCAATGTTATAGACAAATTCCAATCAATACTGGGACTACTTTAAGCTTAAAATATACATATGAATAGATGATCTAACCCAAATGTTTTCATTATCTATTACTGTGAAATAAATCAACACCCATACTTAGTGATTTAAAGTAATTTCGTTTTGTTTTTGAGAAATGGCTGGCCTGGAATTCATGATCCTCTTGTATCTCTACCTACCCGACAAGGGCTAAGATGACAGACATGCATCACCACTCCCATCTCTAAAGTCATTTTTAAAAATTATTCTCTTTTGGGGACCGAGGAGAAGGCTCCGTCAGTATGGGTATTGCTGTGCACATACGAGGACCTGTGTTTGGAATCCCAGCACTCACGTAAGTAGGGAACAGGGTGGGAGTCTGACACCCTCATTGCCAGAGAGGGAAGGGGAGGCAAAGTCTGAGAGTTCACTGCCAGCCAGTCCAGCATGATCCACGAGCTCCAGGTTCAGTCAGAGACCAGATCTCAAAAAAGAAATAGAAACTGTCTATGGATACTTGTTGTCAACCTCTAACCTCCCCATTCACGCACAGGTACATGTATACACACTACGGAAACATCCGTGGTCTCATACATGCACAGGAACATGTACACATACATGTATATACTCACATAAACAGGCACGGGCACATGCGCGTGTACACACACACACATACATGCACACATACACCCACACACCCTTTCCAACTAAGACATGTCAGGGCCACATTATGGGACAAGCAAGGAGAGTCACACAAACACACATGTACACACATGAGTATGCATACTTGTGTGTGTGCACATATGTATGTGTATCTCCAGCTGGGTATGGTAGTTCACATTTTTAATTCCAGCACTCAGGAGGCAGATGGAGGTGGATGTCTGTTAGTCTGAGGGTAGCTTGGTCTACATAGTGAGTTATAGCCAGCAAGGACCGCATAGTGAGGCTTAGTCTTAAAAAAATCACACACACACACACACACACACACACACACACACACACATACACACACAGACACACACACACACGTACATACACATTGGAAGCCTTCCAACTGAAATACCTAATTTGATATTTGTTATTTACATACTATCTGGAATATGATTGGCAAGGCTCACTAGCTGATCCCATCTCTAACGTGCTGCACACTGTGACAGCCATCTGTGATCTAAAGGACAGCCCACAGTTTACACCGAGCATATGTTTCCATCAAGAAGGCATTTCTTGTTACGACATTGTTCCACTCTCTGTGTCACCTGTTCACATGCTGCTTAGAAGAGTGTTGCTCTTACAAATTGCTTTTTGTTAGGTTTGACCATTTTCTCCCGGAGCCTGAGATCCAAGCCCGGGAGAAGAAGACAGTCTTAACGCAGGTCAGGAAGGGATGCCACGTTCTTAGAAAGCCTTGTGCCACTCTGCCAGTTATGGAAGGCTGCATCCAACCCTGTCTTTGCTGGTTATCTTTTATCATGGTGGTTGTTTCCCGAAAATAAAAAGATACCAAGTTTTTAAAAACTAGATCTCTAATAAAGATGAAGCGCCCAGGTTTCTCTAGCCCTCCCCAGCATGGCCCACTGGCTGGACCTAGAGCATTATAACTTACCGTAAGTCAGTGTCCGTACGTTTGATAGCATCAGCAATTTACTCAGGGCGGCTTCTTCTCCCTTTCCTTCTCCTTCTCCTTCTTTTGATGAACAATGGCTAAAATAATGGCCTAATTCACTTAAAAATAATCTATCCATGTTGCTTTCTACAGTCTAATCCAATATTAACCCAAGTCCTTCCTAATTAAACCAAGGCCATTCAATTATGCAATTTAATACTGTGATGGTTTTTAGCAGTAAGAGGGATTCATTAGAAAATTACTTAAGGCAGAGGAATTAAGGTAAGCTCAGGGAAAAACAAATTCAGATCTATTTGAATATCTTTCTTGCCTTAAATATATTTCCAGTCTCCTTAGGAAACCCAGGAGTGTCTACAAAGAATCTCAGTGCCATCCTAAATGTGATTTGGGGAGAGATGTTGGAAATACACCATTAGCTTCAGAGACCAGAGAAGCCATGTTGAGTTCAACGTCAGAACTGTGTTTTCGGAGTGTATTCAGAACCTCCTTAGAGCTTCCCAGTTGTCCTCTTAGAAGTAATCATATCTTTCAACAATGGAGGAGATGTGACAGAAAACATTTTTATGTTTTTAAATGTTTAAGATAAAACAGTCACAACAAATAATTGTGCAGTAAAAAAAAAACGAAAAATGCCTTCTCTTCCTGGGGGATAGGAGTGGGCAAAATGAGCAGAAATCCACTAGGGGGCAGGGCATCCCAGGGGGAGGATCTGAGAGGGTAGGGACAGGATTCCACTAAACTTGAAGGTAGTTTCACAAGCATAAACGACGTTGGTAATATAATGTTAAGTGAGAGAGAAAAAATCCAGATGCTCCCTAGATAAATTATACATGTCTGTGGGCAAGTGTAGCGTCCAAATGAAGGCGTGAGTCTGGGTCTTAGAGCTGGGACTTGTTCTTGGATGAACGTCTCAAAACCTCTTGGACCTTAGTATGTTGTTTTGTAAAATAGAAACAAGGAGACCACATGAGACTGTGGGGGTGCAAGAAAGCACTAGGTATATACTGTTGCTCGGTAACAACAAAAAAGGCGATGTTGCCGGGCGGTGGTGGCGCACGCCTTTGATCCCAGCACTTGGGAGGCAGAGGCAGGCAGATTTCTGAGTTTGAAGCCAGCCTGGTCTAAAGAGTGAGGCAGAGGCAGGCAGATTTCTGAGTTCGAGGCCAGCCTGGTCTACAGAGTGAGTTCCAGGATAGCTAGGGCTATACAGAGAAACCCTGTCTCGAAAAACCAAGAAAGAAGAAAAAAAGATGATATTAATGGCAACAATTACTAAAAATGACATAGGATACTCTGGGAAAGTAGCTCAGCATGTAGAGTGCTTTATAAATGTGAAGCCTTGGGTTCAAGTCCTGACCTCACACACACTATGTGAGGTGTACATGACTGTAATCCATCACTACCCAGGAAGTAGGGCCATCCTCGACTTCATGTTACATTCTTCATTCATCCATGACTACACTCTAAGGTTTAGACCAGCCTGGACTACATGAGACCTTGTCTCAATCAAAGAACACAGAAAATAAAATAACGGTAGTTATTGGGCTGAGTTGTGTCCGTTGTGTACACAGGCTTATTGTGTCCGTTTGTCTTATTGAATTTACATTAGAATTTACGATATGATTTATCTTTGGATGTCTTTATGAGCCCATTTTTCCTAAGAACTTTAAGCTCCAGGGAGAATTTTTTTTTTCTTGTAGGAAGTAAATGGTGTTTTAGCCGTTTTAATGTCTAGAACATTATTATCATATTTTTATCATTTATTTTCATTTCCTAACTGAATGATCTGCTAATATACCAAAGGAAAAAAACAGAATATAGAGATAACTTGTCTCTTAAAGGCCTTTAAATGTTTTCCCCTCTTAAACTTTGTGGTCTGAGGATGGTCTAGCATATTTCTCCTGGTCTAGCATATTTCTCCTGGTCTAGCATATTTCTCCTGGAATGTTCAATGAAAAAAATGTCATCTGATGAAAAATAGGAATATTGAATGCGTTTTCAGGCACAGAAATTGCTTTTTATGAAATGATTACTTAAGTATAAATTCCAGTAATCCTTAGCTCTTTTACAAAATAACCGCGTGTTCCAGACATGGTAGGCAGTGCTAACTGAAGGCTGAAATAGTCCATCTCTGAAAGGTCATCTGAGTAAAGATTTAATGCCTCTGAAATTATAGTGTGAGTTAAATGGAAATATTTAATTTATAAAACCTTGATTTATATATGTTCACTTTGCTCTTAGCCTTTTGAAAGTAGCTGACTCACACACCTGTCAAGGGAAGAAAATCAACGGCAAACCAGCACAGGCATTCCCTGCTACCTCAGGTACTCTCTGAGAGTATAGATGTCATTCCTGCATTGTGGCTATCTCCAATGTCTCTGAGATGGTCACCATCACCATCACCACCTCCAATGCTACCATTATATCCCCTGCCTTGGGGAACTCACAGCCCCCCTTTGAAAACAAACAGCCTCGTCTGCTTATTTGATCCTGCCTAGCCAAGTAATAGAACTGGTTAGGGAACAAATAGCAGTATGTTCTTATGAAACTAGAGGTGGCATGGACCCATCTATGATACACTCTTGGAACACGAGGCTTGCCATGACAACTAGACAGTATAGTCAGGCCAGGAAGTTGAGAAGCTTCACCCACCCACCTCTCCCAGGTGTGCTCTGGAAGACCCCAAAGTAAACTCCCATAGCTAATGTACGCCAAAAAAACCAGGACCTCCATAAGAAAGGAGACATCGGTCACAGGATAACATCACCTACAGGGTAACAGTAGCCTCGATTTGCTTATCTGAAGTTTTAAACCTTATTGATAATCAGAGGAAGGCTAGCTTTGACAGTTCAAGTTCTAGAAGATTCTGATGCTCCATTTAAAAAAGCCCCTGAGGTGATTCTGGCAATTCGTCATGCTTGAGAACTACAGGCTACCGATGACCACCTCAACACACCTCTAGTCCTGGCATTGCAACATTCCCTTATCCAAGTATTCTTTGATTGACGACACTAGGACCAGAACACGAGTCCCTCAGAGTCTGAAGTGTAACACCTGGCTCCTCTCTGCCCGGGGTAACCTCAGTCTAAACTAAATGCTAATACGTGGCTCTGAAATGGGATTGGCACAAAAACTCTGTGTCCATCCAATACTCATTTTTGTTGGCTAAGGATATCTACCAGTACCTGCTATTGCTGCAGGATGTGAAGGGGTGGGGGGTCCAGGGCTGGAGGGCAATGCAGGCTTCTAAAGGAGTGACATGATCTGTTCTGTCACTCTGGGACAGATGATTCCATTCAAAGCTTTGCCAGAATCATCAGGGACTCTGAGAGAACTACACTGTGGTGATATAAGGGTTGTGAAGGTCCTTTCTCAGCTCCACTTCTAAATAGGGGTACTGCGGCAAACTCACTTCAGAGTGCTCCTTCTCTTCCTGTAACAGGACACTATCTGCTTGCAAATACCTTTTAAAAATAGATATGTTGAGGTGAGGGGGAGAGCTTGCCTGAGTGAGATTGAACGCCAACACACATGTAAAAAGGAGGTACCGTAACATACATACATTTGTAGTCTCAGTGTTGGAAAGGTAGAAAGAGATAGACCCCTGGGGAAATCACTGGTCAGCCAGCCTAGCTTGGCAAGCTCCAGGCCAATGAGAGGCCCTGTCTTCAAAAATTGTAGATCATACCTATGGAATGACATCTGAGTATGCCCTCTTGTTTGTACATGTGCCTGCGTGGGCCCCACCCCCGGCACAAATGCACACATGCACTGCATGTCTTTTCTCCATTATTTCCCTTTTCCTTTCATGTACCAGCTACTGTCTCTCTGGTCTTAAAGGAAATCACCCTTTTCTATGGAAGAGCCAACCACACGTTCTCTGATTTTAGAAGCCTTTTGTATTTTTATTTCAATGGAGGTACTCAGAAATCTCAGAAAAGTTTCATCCATCTTCTCATTTCCAGCTCCTAGAGCCCACTTAGTAGACAGCGTACAAATCTGTGGTTCAGAGTTCCTCCATTCTCCAACTGCCGAGACTGTGCTCCCGCAGGCAAAGGCCAGGCTAGGCAGCTTGGCATTTGAGCACAACTCACTGTATCTTTCCACGAGAACATCTCTTTTTTACAACACTTAAGGGCCAACTTGCGCCAAGATGAGGCAGCTCTATGTGTAAAAGAACCACAAGCTGAAGAACAGGCTAACAGACACAGAGAAACTCAAGGTGGTAGCATCCACCCGACTGACTGACTCTCCTCCTACCGTTATACTCCAGAGGCTACTTCGGGTCTGCCCGCTCATCACTGCTTCTCTCGGGCACTTTCCACATGTCTCCAAGAAAGTTTCACTACTCTCTCTGGCTACCAATGTCCTTCCTCTCCTCTTCCCCATACCTCAGTGCCAAAACCTGTGGAACTTGATCAAACATATTGAGTACCACACCACCTCTCTCTCTCTTTCTCTCTCTCTCTCTCTCTCTCTCGTCCTCCATGACAGCTCTACCTCTTGCCCTCTTCTGTCAGGTCGAGTGACCTCACTGTCCTAGCCTTTGTTTCCTAGGGACAGGATTTCTCAGAAAACAGAACATAAGGCTCTAGAACAAGATGAAGCTATGATCAAGACTCTTCCTCCCTTGTTGAGAATCTTAGATTCAACTTAGCTGTGTACCACACCTGACTGTGGATTCCAGGAAAGACCTAACCCATAAAGAAGCTAATTTCCCCATATCCAAGAAGGCTGAGCTCTCTGATGCCAGCAATTAATATCCATCTGTGCTCTTTTACTAATGTAGATCCAGGATGTAGGGAAGGACTTGGCAGGGTGACAGAGGATATCTTTGTCTAGGGGCGAAAGAAATTTATTAGGGGAATGTGGAGAGAGACGGGCAGGTGTTCCTTGAATTATGATAAGCCGTCTCTCAGGAGTTTTATGAGCAGAAGTACTTTAAAGGTGGCTGGTTTTGATGCTCTCTGACTCTTTAGAGGGTGACCTTTGATTTCCCCTTCAAATCCTGAAGCAGAGGTAACATTATGGGAGGCTTTCAAAGACCTCAGCGCCTCAGGCCTGGCTTTAATTATCTCTCCCTGGTGGTGAACCTTGGCAAGGGTACAAAAGTGCTGCTGCCTTGCCAGTGAGCTGGTCACTCCTGTGGAGATGGATAAATCACTCTTGATCCAGCCAGAATTCTCATCACGCTTTACAGTGGCTGATGCGTGGGATGCAAATTAGCAGCGTGACCAGGAAAGCAAGGCAGAGGATGCGGGCTGCGAGCCAAGTGGGCCAAAGCTCTGGCACGAATTTGGTGATAAATATCAGTCCTGGGCATGCTTTCAGCACTTAAGGGTGGCCTATTAATCCAGTAGCTGGGACAATGAATTCGTGTCTTCTGGCCACCCTTTCGGTTGAATCATCGAGACTGGGTCGCCCTTTCTGGATCCTCTCTTTAAGGCTTTGTGTTAGTTTGTCTTCATTGTCAACTTGATTGGATTGAGAAATGTCAATCAGTCAAATTAGTCAGGTGCACCTGCGGATGTGTGTCTGCAAGGCTGCTTCCCAATTCCATTGACTAAGGAAGAAACAGCCACCCAGACTGTGGGTGTCACCATCCCCTAGGCTCCAGCGTAGATGGAATGAAAAAGGAAAATTCTTACTAATTCTTACTAAAGGAAAAGGCTTACTAATTCTTTCTCTCCCCCCTCCCCCCCGCTTCTGCTTCCTGGCTTCCACACCACAGGGTGAGCTGTTCAGCTCTAGCACATTTCTCAAAACTTTGAAACCAAGAATTTTCTTCCATTAAGTTATTTTGCTCAGATATTTTGTCATAGAGACAGACAAACAAAAGCTAACATCAACAACAGACATAACTTTACATTCACCCAAGCATCCTGGTTAATTTTATTGTCAACTTGACACAATCAAGAGTCACCTGAGAAGAGGGAGTTCCCATTGTGGGGTTACTCAGATCAAATTGACCCATGGCCATGACTATGGAGAATTATCTTGATTGTTAACTGGTGTGGATGTGCATCACCCCTGAGCCATTGGTATAAAGTATGAGAAAGCTGACCAGTGTGAATGGGAGAAAGCAGTTCAGCATGCGGTGTTCTTTCCTGGTTCCTGCCCTAACTTCCCCCAGTGAAGGACTGCATACTCTGTAAGCTGAAATAAACCTTTCCTCACATGCATTGCGTCATTGCTTTATCACAGCAACAGGAAAGCAAATGAGATATGATTTCTAGGGGACGAGTTCCATATTCTATGGATGGGTCTTACACTTCTACTGCTTGAATGTGGCTCAGCGGAAACGGTCGTCCTCTTTTAAGAAGGATTAAGAAAAGAATAGGGCATAATAGCTAAGACAATACCAAAGATAAGACTGCCCACATGACCTAGAACAAAGAGCAAAACCAGCCAACAAGCCAGACGTAGGAGTTGGCAAATGAGGCAGCAGCTGTGCAGCTTGGCAGAGTTCCTTAAAATAACTTCCACACTAGCCCAGATGGACAAGCAACGTAGTGAAGAGGCTCCTTCACTGAGATAGCCAGACCCGGGTAACCAACTTCCTCTTGTTTCTCTGAGCTGGACCTCGAGCTTCACTGATCATTATCTGGTGGGGGGAGAGGGATGTGGGAGGACAACTGTGCAAAGCAATTGTTTCAGACATACATCCTACTTAACCATGTTCCCAGGTCTCTCCTCTCCATCTCCTTCATAACCAAGGAGCAACTTCCTGGCTTGGTCTAACAATAACTACCTGTTAGAATTTAAAGGGAATGGGCAGTGGGTAAAGGTCCTTGTTGCACTGCCTAGGGACATGGGTTCAACCTCTGGTTAGACTCCTGTAAAGGTGGAGAGAGAAAAAGGATTCTAAAGTTGTCCTCTGACCTCCACTCATACCTATACATACACATAGAAACACAGGCACACAGACACAGACACACATACTCACATACAGGCACAATTTAAAATAAAATAAAACATTTGAAGAACTTAAAGGAACTGGAAGGCTGGAGAGACGACTCAGCAGTTAAGAGCACTGACTGCTATTCCAGAGGATCTGAATTCAATTCCCAGCACCCACACAGTGGCTCACAAACATCTGTAACTCCAGCCCCAGTGTATGCAACACCTTCTTTTGCCCTCTTTGGCACAGTATGCACAGTTGTTGAAACATATATGCAGGCAAACACCCATACACATAAAATAAAAATAAAGGACATTTTAAAAATAAATAAAATGTAAAGGAAATATTTCCTTTCCTTATCATCTACTGCTCTGTGGAAGCATTCTTCCCTTTTCTCTGCTTGTAGTTGAAAACTTTGTTGAATTAATTTGGTTACGTAGCTTTTTTTTTCTCTCCTTAATGATGGATACTCCAAATCATTTAACTTTTTTAACTTCTCCATAGTCTTCTGCATAATATTCATGGCACATGTGGGTCTTCAATAAATATTGATAAGTATGTTTATGATGAATGAATGTATGAATTAATGAGTTGTTATTAAAGTTGAAGATATGTTGGCCTTCGTGGCACCCTCCTATAATCTCATTGGCCCTGGTGACACCCTTCTGCAATCTCATTGGCCCTGGTGACACCCTCCTGCAATCTCATTGGTCTTGGTGACACCCTCCTGTGATCTCATTGGTCATGGTGATACCTTCCTGCAATCTCATTGGTCTTGGTGACAGCCTCCTGCGATCTCATTGGTCTTGGTGGCAACCTCCTGCAATCTCATTGGTCTTGGTGACACCCTCCTATGCATCCAGGATGGAGGTAGAAACAGGAGGATTGGGATTAGAGGCCAGCCTGGGTTGCATGAAATCATGTCTCAAAAACAAACATTGAAGACATAGGATGTTCTGTGGCCTAAAATTTCTTTTGTACATTGATCCCTACAGAAATTCTCTCTGATGCATATTTAAAGATGCTATTGGAAGCATTATGTAATAGTAGGGAAGATTAGAAGCATACATGTTAATACTCAAGGGATTGGCCAAATAAACCAAGGTATATTCCATTGATGATGATGCTAATGAACACTAATAAACTTGGGGTATCAACATAGTGTCCCCAAACAAAATGTTCAGTGAGAAAAACAAGTGTGGTATGATGCCACCCTGTGCCTGCTTCTCTCTCTGGGTAGTCAAGCTCTATTGCATACTGGGCTGGACTAGGGAGGGAAGCTTAGCCAGGTGCAGGAAGGTTCTCAGTTGTCAGTGAGTGCTTGGGCAAAGAACACACAACTGGAAAGAGCTTTGGGAAACTGGTTTAATTTATTGGGGGAACGAAGGCTACTTAAACCTTTGGGGACTAAGTAGGGGCTATGGGGTAAGTGTACAGCATTGGCCAGGGCCAGGGTGCTGGAAATACCTCATTTATATAAGGAGAAATTCTAGGTGCTGCTGGACAAGTCCTTATAAGGGGAGAGGAAATCTAACCTGGCAACCAGCTCCATGACCTTCTCTGGTGAGCCAAAGGTAGGAGCACAAGGCTACATGTGCCAGGACATGCAGACCCAGGGCAGAGGGACAGCAATCCTACTCCTGCTGATCTCAGGACAAGATTTCTGGGATTTAGACAAGCCTTGACCATACTCTTGTTCCAGGCCTGCTCTTCCAGATCCCATGGCTCCCTGGTTCCACAGTACAATGTTCATAAAAATCTTGAAAAACACACAATTCTAAATACTTTCCTCATATAAATAACTACAAGGCATAAGCACAAAACTTGATGAAAAAAGATACCCACCCATGTATGAGTGATGACCACCTCTGTACTGAAAGAGGTCAAAAGAGTGCAAAAAAGAAATTGTACTGGCTGGTTTTGTGTGTCAACTTGGCACAGGCTGCAGTTATCACAGAGAAGGGAGCTTCAGTTGGGGAAGTGCCTCCATGAGATCCAGCTGTGGGGCATTTTCTCAATTAGTGACCAAGGGGGTAGGGCCCCTTGTGGGTGGTGCCATCTCTGGGCTGGAAGTCCTGAGTTCTATAAGAGAGCAGGCTGAGCAAGCCAGGAAAAGCAAGCCAGCAAGGAACATCCCTCCATGGCCTCTGTGTCAGCTCCTGCTTCCTGACCTGCTTGAGTTCCAGTCCTGACTTCCTTGGTGATAAACAGCAATGTGGAAGTAAGCTGAATAAACCCTTTCCTCCCCAACTTGCTTCTTGGTCATGATGTTTGTGCAGGAATAGAAACCCTGACTCAGACAGAAACTATATGTTCAGATTTTTTAAATCATTGTAAAGGATTGGAGATATAGCTCTGTGGTAGGGTGCTTGCCTAGCATTTGTGGGCTCTGAGCCAATCTCTTACAATAGAGAAAAGAATTTGTTTCAGCTTCTTAGTTGGGTATAACTCGGAGCACTAGGGAAGCAGAGGATCTCAAGTTCAAGGCCTGTAGGGGCTACACAATGAGATTCTTTCTTACATGAAGTATTACCAGGTTAAAGTGGTCTAAAGCCAATGTGACAGCATCCGAGGGTCTGAGAGCACTGCACGATCACTCTACAGATGTTTACGATATGGCTCACTTTTCCTGCTTACAATGATTTATTCAAGGGCGGAAAGATGGCTTAGCTCTTAAGAGTGCTTGCTGCACAATCAAGACAACTGGAGTTCAAATCTCAGAACCCCATAAACAAGCCAGGCAGATGCCTGTAATTCCAGCTTGGAGCAATTCAATGTCTTCTTCAGGCCTCTGCCTGTGCATGGGAGCATGCACCTGCACAGGCACAGACATATAAACAAACAAATAAATAACAAGGTGCAAAATAATTAACTAAATCCTCTCACCCGTGCTTAGGAGACTAACAATATTGAAGTACAATGGGACTTGTAGCAAAAACCGAGCCACTCAAATCCTTCCTGATCTTTTCTAACATCTGTATTATTCTTTTTGTTGTTTTGTTTGTCTGTCTGCCTGTCTGTTTCTCAAGACAGGGTTTCTCTGTCTAGCCCTGGCTGTACTGGAACTCACTCTGTACACCAGGCTGGCCTCTAACTCACAGGGCTCTTCCTGCCTCTGCCTCCTGGGTGCTGGGATGAAAGGTGCATGTCACTCCTTGGCCTTCTTCACATCCATAATCTTGTTGAAAAGACTTTGAAGCTGGGCGTGGTGGGAGCCTGATGTCTGCAATTCCTGCCCTCGGGAGCCTAAGTGGACTGCCACGAGTTTGTCAGCAGAGGCTAACATTAAAAAAAAATGTCTTTTGAGGAATTGGAGCTATCTTGAGTCCGAAAGGTGAGATAACTATCACAAATGAGAGTAGTGTTTGCCTGGGGTCTTATATCAAGTATCTTTAAATCCATTCATTCATTATCATGCAGATTACTCCACAAAGCTGGTTGGCAATTTTAGAGAACCCGTTGAATCAATAATTTGCCTTAAAAATTAATAAATAAAAGAAAGATTCACCTTTTTTTATACAATTTTAATCATTGTGGGGGTTTGATAGAGAATGGTCACATAGGCTCATAGATTTGAATGCTTGTTCCCTACCTGATGGAACTGTTCGGGAAGTGCGCTGTGCCAACCCTGACCAACAGGAATTAAGACACGACACAACCAATTCCTTCTCAGCGGTTTACGCAGGATACTTTACAGGCAGCATTGTGTGGAGGTGAGCCCGCGATCCCTACTCGGGCACAGCTTATATCCTAGTAGGAGCCCATGAATTCAGGCCACTAGGAGCCCATGAATTCAGGCCACGTGTCATCTCTCCATTGGCCAGGGAAAACACGTAAGATCAGGCCACTCAGAAGCACAACCTTCAAGCCAAACCAGGTGTTGTTTATCTCAGAGCTCTCGGCCAGCCGTCGCCATCTTTAGGGTGAGGTTCAGATGGCTCTCTACAGGGAAGGATTAGGAAGTATGGGCTTATTGCAGGAGGTGTGTCACTGGAGTAGGGCACTGGAATTTGAGTTTACAAAAGACTCCTGAGATTCCCAGTTCAGTCTCTCTCTCTCTCTCTCTCTCTCTCTCTCTCTCTCTCTCTCTCTCTCTCTCCCTCCCTCCCTCCCTCCCTCC
>JADRCD010198997.1:10164-31165 GCA_019843815.1 Montemys delectorum | reverse complement strand
CTCCTATATCCCCCTCTTTCTGCTTCTTAGTTGCCAGGGTGTGAACTGTTCTGCTCAGCTGAGTTCTCCATGCTGTGATGAGCTGATACCTCTAAACCCAGGAGTCCAGCAAACCCTTCCTCCCTTTAGTTGTTCCATGAGGTATTCTGTCAAAGGTGACTGCGAGCTGACGCACCTTAGTGCTCAGATGCTTGTTATGTGACACAGCCTGTTTGTCAATTTTTGTTTCTATTACTTGTGTTTTGGACTCTTCTCGGAAAACCTTTGTCCAGACCAACAGTCAGACGCAACTCCCTTTGTTTATTTGATTTTTATAACTTCATGGTTCCTAGTCTTACATTTATATCTTTCATCCATTTTGAATTGATTCTCCCAGACAGTTGTGGTGCAACCTTTAGCCCCAGGTCTCCGGAAGCAGAGGCAGACAGATCTCTGTGTTAGAGGCCAGCCTGATCTATAGAGCTAGTTCTAGAACAGCCAGAGCTACCCAAAGAAACTCTGTCTCAAAAGGACCATTTTGAGTTGATTTTTAAATATAGTGAGAGAGATCCAGTTTCTTCTACATATGGTTATCCAGCTTTCTCAGCTCAATTTGTCATTTGTATTTCTTTGTGTATGTGTCACATGTGTACATGTGATGTGCATGTACACTACATACAGGGGCGCATACATGTGGAGGCCAAAGATTGACATCCAGTGTCTCCTCCACGTTGGTTTTTGAGTCAAAGTCTCCCACTGAAGCTGGAGCTGCCCCAGGAGCCCCAGAGCTTCTCCCACCTCTCCCACCCCAGCACTGGGATTAGAGGCAAATGCCATTGCCTCTGGCATTTTCTGTATGGATGTGGGGACTTATGCTGGTGTAATGAGCATTTTTCCAGCTGAGTCATTTGCTACACTGACTGCCCACCCCAGCACCATTTATTAGAGAGATATTTCTTTACCAAAGTGTTTTGTTGCTGTCTTAATTGGCAGTAAATAAATGGATTTATTTGGGGATTTTCTGTTCTGTTCCTTCAGTTTTTTCACATATTTTTATGCCAATATCATGCTATTTCAGGTAATAAAATTTTTATTACAATTATTTATTTTGGGAGGAAGTACACACATATAGAGGTCAGAGGAAAACCTATGGTTTCAGTTCTCTCATTCTACCTTGTGGGTCCCAGGGACTAAACTCAAGATTGAACTGACAAGCACCCTTCCTCTCATGTGCTGTCTGTCACTGAAGCCATATTGTTTCAGTTTCTATAGCTTTTCTTTTGCTGTGTGTGTGTATGTATGTGCATATGTGTGCATATTTGTGTGTTCATGTGTGTATGTGTGTGTATTTGTATGTGTGCATATGTGTGTATTTGTATGTGTATTTGTGTGTGTATGTTTATGTGTGTATTTGTATGTGTGCATATGTGTGTAGTTGTATGTGTGCGTATTTGTGTATGTTTGTGTGTGTGCATATGTGTATGTATTTGTGTGTGTGCATGTGTGTATGTGCATGTGTGTGTGTGCATATGTGTGTAGTGCTGAGGATCAAACCTGGATCCCCACACATGTTAGACATATGCTCATATGCTTGACCACAAAGTTAAAACTACTCCAGCTTGGATTTAGCTTTGTAGTTCCCTTTGAAGCCAGGTATTACATTTTTTTATTATTATTGTTTTGCCTTTGAAGTAAGCTATTTTAATACATCCAGAGCTGTTTTATTTGATCCCATGTCTCTCTATATAGCCTCGTCTATTCTGGATAACTCACAGTTATCCACCCTTCTTTGTTTCTCAATTGTTGGGATTAGAGGTGTGTGCCATTATGCCTAGTAAAATTTGTTCTTTTTCGCTTTTCCTACTCTGCTCTTTTTGCTCTTCCCAAGTCAGAATTCTAGGAGTAGCTGTGTGTGTATGTGTGTGTGGAGAGATGCCATTTTGATAAAAAGTGCATCGAAGGGGAGATGCAAGGCTCCACAAGCTCCAGCCTGACTGAATTCAATCAGTGCACCCACATAGTAGAAGGAGAGAGCTAATGCCCATAAATTGTCTTCTGACTTCCACACAAACATCATGGCATATGTCCCCACACCCAAAGCGTGAAACTAAAGAGAGATGAAAGAAGGAACTGTATTAAACCTGTAAGTCACTTGGCATAGACATTTTGACATTAGTTCTTCCAATCCATGAAGGTGAAAGGTCTTCATTTTAGTCATGCCTTCTGTATTGAATTTTACATCTGTTTTGTTTATTTGTGTGTGTCCTTCTCAATGTTTCTCGCCTGCGTCCTGTCGATTTCACTGTAGAGGTCATTGTCTTTTCAGCTTATGCTTTTCTTACAGTGTTTTCATCAGGTCCAAAGGAAACCCAGAACAAGTTCCCACACTCAAATATCTTCTGGCCTCCAGGACCACTCAGTATCTGTGACTCCCTCCAGGACCATTCGGTATCTGTGACTCCCTCATCTCTTCCTTCCCTGCCCCTCCTGTAAACTTCTCCAGCACATGAACTTATCTTCCCCCAACTCCTCATTACTATGTAACTCTGCCATTTTGGCCATGGGATCTCTGTCTCTCTCTGTCTTTTACTGTCTCTCTTTCTCTGTCTCTGTTTCTCTCTGTGTGTCTGTGTCTGGCTGTCTCTCTCTCTCTCTCTCTCTCTCTCTCTCTCTCTCTCTCTCTCTCTCTCTCTCTCTCTCTCTCTCTCTCTCTCTCTCTCTCTCTCTCTCTCTCTCTCTCTCTCTCCCTTTCTCTCTCTTTCTCTCCCTTCTCTCCACTCCCTTCCCCTCTCTCTTGGTTTTCTGGGACAGAGCTTGGTTTCTCTGTATAGCCTTTGCAATCCTGGAACTCACTTTGTAGGCCAGGCTGGCTGGGAACTCACAGAGATCTACTGCCTCTACTTCCTGGGGCTAAAGGGGTGTGCTGCCATCCATTCGATCTCTTGGTTCTCTTGGCTCTCGAATCTCTCTTAGCTCTCTTGGTCCCCTCTGTCCTCTCATGGCAGGGTTCATTCAGTCTGCTAGCCATATTCCCTCCCTGCTCTGGACTCTTCCAGATGCTTCTGGCTGTACTCCTATCTACAATAAAAACCTAAATCATGCCTTGGAGCAGTCATGTTCTCATTTTATTATAAAGTTTTGTTTTGCTTTAGAGTCATCATGAATAAAATTGTTTCCAAGCAGTTATTTTTCTTAATAGTCCTTCCCTCCCAACCTTCCTGTTTTGTCTTGATTGATTTTTTTTTTGATATAGATTCTCACTCTGTAGCCCAGACAAATCTAAAACTCATTATGCAGCCAAAGCTGGCCTCCAACTCTTGGCAAACTCCCTCTCTCAGCCTTCCCAGTGCTGGAATTGCAGCCATGAGCCACACCGCTAGTTTGTTTATTTGGTGAGAAGAGACCTTATGTCTTCTGTCTCAGGCTGGGCTCCTATTACCTGTGTGTATAACCTTGAGCTCCTGATCTTCTCCCCAGCTGCAGATTCCTGTTGTTGGCCACTATGCTAGTTTTGGCAAGACCTCCCTATATGGCCCAGGCTCCCCTCTAACTCTGAATCTTGCTCTAGTTATTCAAAGGCATACAAGTGTGTGCCACTTAGTCCAACTAATATGTTACTGTACTCTTTTTTTTTTTAAAAAAAGATCTATTTATTTATTCAATTTATATGAGTACACTGTAGCTGTCTCCAGACACTTCAGAAGAGGGCATCAGGCCCAGATGGTTGTAAGCCACCATGTGGGTCCTAGGAATTGAACTCAGGATAAGAGCAGTCAGTACTCTTATCTGCTAAGCCATCTCTCCAGCTCAGTTACTGTACTTTAGATTTATTTTATTTATTTTATATGTATTAGTACACTGTATCTGTACAGATGGCCGTGAGCTATCATGTGTGTGGCTGCTGTTGATCTCAGGACCTCTACAGGCCCGCTCGCTCTAGCCCACTCGCTCCGGCGTAATTTACTGCAGCTGTCTTCACACGTACCAGAAGAAGGGGTCGGATCTCATTACAGGTGATTGTGAGCCACCATGTGGTTGCTGGGATCCGAACTCAGGACCTTCGGAAGAGCAGTCAGTGCTCTTACCCACTGAGCCATCTCGCCAGCCCCAGTTACTGTACTTTAATGTTGTATTTTAATGACTCAGATTAATTTGAATGGACACAGCTGTGGAAAGAGCATGGGTCTTGAAGCAGACAAACAAGAGCTTGAGTTTAGGCTTGGTTCAGCTCCGATTTAGGTGCAGTTGCTGGGCTAGCTATTGCGGATACAGAAATGACTAAGACCTAGGACCCACCCTTTGAATTACTAGGGCCCCGAGGAGTGAGCTGACATAATACTTACTTTGTTCACTACCATATGTTCTAGTACCCACAGATAGTGGCCGTTCGATGAATACCACATTTGCTGAGTGAAACAGTTTGGATGCTTTGTGCGAGTGTTCTGGTAAAGGCTATCAGACTTTTCAAGAGGAAGGCTTTAAAGTTGAGGCTGGCAGTTTGAGAAGAATTCCAGTGGGAAAGATCTTCCCATCAGAAGCTGTTGCACAACTAAAGCTGCGAAGATAGGAATGAGCTGGAGCAAAGGCCTTCCACAGATGAGAAAAGAAGTGGCTGTCGCCACCAAGACTGCTGACCTCCCGGAACCAGGGCTGGAGGACAGAGATCATATCCTGATACTGCTGGAGAGATTAGTTGTTTAGCCTTGGGCTTTGGATTCCTGCTTTAGGAAGGGCTTTTTTTCTGATCCTCTGAAAGGAGATAAGGAGGAGGAAGAACGTAAGAGACTTGCAGTTATCTAGGTGAAAAACAACCGTGGCTGGGACCACGTCTCCAGCTTTCCTACAAACCATAATTCTCCTTTAAGAACATCACCATGCTTAATCTCTCTCTCTCTCTCTCTCTCTCTCTCTCTCTCTCTCTCTCTCTCTCATTTCTTCTTTTAATTAGACCATTATTTACTGTAGTGTATGTATGGCATGGCGTATGAGAAGATATATTTGGCCTTTGTCTTTTAAAAAGATGTGTGTGTGTGTGTGTGTGTGTGTGTGTGTGTGTGTGTGTGCATGTGCATGCTATACAAGTGTACATGAACCATGGTACGAGTGTGAGGATTAGTAGACAACTATGTGCAGCTGTGTCTTCTTCCTCCTGTTCTGGGCATGGAAATCACATGACCAGGCTTCTGAAGCAAGCTCCTTCACCCACAGAGCCATCACTGGCCCCAGACAGTTTCTTCTCCCATTTTGTACCACCAGCTTATAAACATTTAAGGCTTAGCACTAATACCAAGTCTGTGGGTAGTGGTTCTAAACCCTCCCTGATTCCTCTGTCTTCTAACACTGATCATAGCTTAAAAGAAAAGTTGGGTATAAATGTATTTACTTGCTATCTACCTTATTAGTTGGGCTCTGGGTTTCATGAGGAATTGAATGGGTGAATAAATAAAAAGCAAGGGAATCAGTATAGACTGTATTAAAAATAGCATATAAGTGGGGGCTGGAGAGATGGCTCAGCAGTTAAGAGCCCTGACTGCTCTTCCAGAGGTCCTGAGTTCAAATCCCAGCAACCACATGGTGGCTCACAACTACCCGTAATGAGATCTGACGCCCTCTTCTGGTGCGTCTGAAGACAGCTACAGTGTACTTAGATATAATAAGTAAATTAAGTAAATAAATAAATAAATTAGTACATAAAGGCTAAGCATGGGCACACTTGGGAGGTGTAGGCATAAGGGATCAGGGGTTCAAGGTCACTCTCAGCTACAAATCAGATTCAAGACAAGCCTGGAGTATGTGAAGCTCTGAGTCAAAAATGGGGGGAGGGTATAGGTGTGGTGGTCCAGACATTAATCCAAGTATTGGATCTCTGTGAGTTGAAGGCTAGCCTCGTCTATACAATGAGTTCCAGCCTGTCAGGACTACATAGTGAAATGATATATTAAAACAAAGACTGGAGAGATGGTAAAGGCACTTGCTGTGTAAGCCTGATAGACTGAGTTGGAGCCCCAGAACACATGAGCCTGTGAGGCCATTCCTATTCAAAGCACCACATTATCCTTGCTATCTTTCCTCTGTGCACTCCAGCTGGCTGGTCTTGAACTTCTGCCCCTGACTTCTATCTCCCTAGAGTAGCTCTGGGATTGCAGCTGCCTACACTTTCCCAGCCTGCTTTTACTTGGGTTCTAAAGATTAGACTTTACACGTATTTTAGGTCATCTGCCTATGTCCCACTGTCTAATAGTCTGTCTATCTATCTATCTATCTATCTATCTATCTATCTATCTATCTATCATCTATCTATCATCTGGTTTTTCAAGATAGGAATTCTCTCTGTAGCCTTGGCTGTCCTAGGATTCGATCTGTAGACAAGGCTAGCCTCAAACTCAGAGATCCACCTGCCTCTGCCTCTCCAATGCTGGCATAAACTACCACTGCTTGGCAAAAAAAAATTTAACTTAGCAATTATGGTTGCCTTTTTGGGTTGATAATGGCAAGTCTGCATTGTATATAATAGCCACTTGGTCAATAGTGCAGTTGTGTTCTGATTTTACTTAAATAATTGATGCTATCAATAAACATTAAGATTGTCTTCAATCTTCTGTTATTAAAGCTAATTCAGAGTCAGTGAAATGGCTTAGTGGGTAAAGGTACTTGCCACTAAGCTGGAAGACTTGAGTTCAATCTCAGAAACCCAAAGATGGAAGGAGAGAACCAGGCCTCAGAAGTTGTCCTCTGATCCACATACCTGGTCCATACATCCTCAGCCACTCCTGTCTCCTCTCCTAACTACACAAAATAGGATGTAAAAAAAACAAACATGAATACTGCCATGTACATTCTGATACATGTTTTATGTATTACCTAGTGATGTGTTGGGTAACCTGTAGATCAGAGCCCACTTCAGTTAAAGCTTTTCACAATCACTTGACCTCTCTCTTTCTCTGTGTAGTTTTTTTCTTTCAACAGTGAGCTGTTTGACAAACACTTATACTCCTTGGGTTTTGCTTGCTTCCAGACACTTCAAGTTTTATCAGAAATTGTTTCAGCATTGGCAGCTGAAAGAACAGGAACTGAATTCAGACAGAACACTTTTACTGCTTCTCACCGGTGTCAATTAAAGGCTTGAGTAAGGAGTAGGAAGGTTGATGATACTGAAATGCTTGCTTCATCTGTCTAGCATCTGGCTTCTTGTTTTAAGAGTCACTAGGCGCTGGCTCATCGGCTCATCAGTAGGACTTCACGTTCGCCCCAGTGATAGCCGAGGTTCTTGACTGTCTTAGAACCACCCTTCATTTGTACAGCCTACGTCATACCTGATTATTTGTGTCCTTAACTTCCTCATGTTTATTCCCTGTTCTCTCCAGTTTGCTCTCATTTTAAGCCATAATGTTATTAAAGTGAGCTGTAACATCTGCATCAAAGGAAAGCAGATAAAAAGTTTGATATCTCTATAACCCTACCAAGATTCCAACTAAATGTACTAGAGGGTTTTAGTATAAATACAGTCCCTCCCTTCCCCTTCCCCTTCCCTTCCCCCCCTCTCTCTTCTCTCTCTCTCTCTCTCTCTCTCTCTCTCTCTCTCTCTCTCTCAATGGTCTCAAACCTAGGGCTTCACATATGTTAAGCAGCCTCTCTACCACAAAGCAGTACCGTGAGTCCCCAGAGATGATTTTGTGGGCGCCTCTGTCTCCCAAATGCTATGATTGGGTGGGTAGCACCTGCTGGGCTTTAGCATGCCAATTTATTAAGATGTATGTGTGAGTGTGAGTGTAAGTGTGTTTGTCTGCATATGAATGGATGTGTTGGAGTTGTAGGCAGTTATGAGCTTTCTGACTGGGTGCTAGAACAGAACAAAACCCAGGCCTTCTGGAAGGACAGAGAGAAGGATATCTTTTTTTTTTTTTTTTTTTTGCTTTGTTTTGTTTTATTTTGTTTTGTTTTGTTTTTCTTCAAGACAGGGTTTCTCTGTATAGCCCTGGCTGTCCTAGACTCACTCCACTTGCCTCTGCCTCCTAAGTGCTGGGATTAAAGACATGCACCACCACTGCCCGGCTGAGAAGGATCTCTTAACTACTGAAAATCTCTCCAGCCCCTAGCATGCAAATTAATTTCTTTCCTTCCTTCCTTCTTTCTTTTTTCTTTTTGTTGTATTTTTGTTTTCCTTTTTTTTTTTAAGATTTATTTATTGGTTGTGAGCCTTCATGTGGTTGCTGGGAATTTAATTCAGGACCTCTGCTAGGTCCCCCACTCGCTCCGACGCATATTTATTATTATATCTAAGTACACTGTAGCTGTCTTCAGATGCACCAGAAGAGGGCGTTGGATCCCATTACAGATGCTTGTGAGCCACTATGTGGTTGCAGGGATTTGAACTCAGGACCTTCAGAAGAGTAGTCAGTGCTCTTGACTGCTGAGCAACAAGGGTTTTCTAAGACAGGGTTTCTCCCTGTATCCCTGGCTGTCCTAGAACTTGCTTTGTGGACCAGACCAGCCTCAAACCCAAAGATCTGCCTGCCTCTGCCTCCCAAGTGCTTCGAGGAAAGTCATGAGCCACCACCACACCCAGGTAGCATGCTAATTTCTTGAGGAACCTATTTGTGTGTTCTAAGTGGGACTGAGCCCACCTGGCTGACCACTTCTCCTATGCCTACCCTAGTTCCAGCTGTAGAAAGGGGTATTTGAACACGTATCACAAATAGGACATCTCACGAGGTCATTGTGAATTTGGAGGCATGTGACTTGGGCTACACCAATTAGAGCTTTCTCGATTGCTTTGCTAGATAGGCCACTGGGGAGTCATACTTTTTCTACCAGTCACTCAAATTGAAAAAACAAAAAAATAATACAAATGTGGATTTTAATAGAAAAAAAAAATGGAGTTATCTTTCTGCCATTGCGCAGCCGGCAGACACCATCAGACCTTGACATCTTTTGAGCTACTGCATCCAGTCCCCCCTGAAGCTACGGTCTCTGGACTTTCGCAGTAACTCAAGCAAATACAATCTGCTGACTTTGCGTTGAGTTTCTGTCCCCTTCCTTTCAGGGAGTGCCTGTGAACACAAGAGCTTCTGTCTGAAGGTGACTGACACTGAGCAAGGTCTTCTCTCATCCTTGACGACCTTGAGCCTCTCTGGTAACGGATCTGGTGATCTGAGACAACGGAAGGCGGGTACAACACTGCTGTTTTCTTTTTGTCTCAGTTGCATGGTTACCTGAAAGAAGAAGCCAATTCACTTATTTTGTGTGTAAAGAAGTTTCCCCTCGAAGCAGGATGCCTTTTGTGGGAAGGAAATTGAAAAAGAAACAATTTCTCCTCCGCAATTCCTCTCCCCCCCCCCCCCCCCCGTTATTCAGGGCACGAGCTCTTTCACATTAGTAGAGTGGACGCCTGAGTCAGACCCCAGAAATCTCCCTGTACCCCACATCCTTATTTGCTGTGCAGTTGTTCAGCTGAACTTCTAGAAGTAGAAAACGAACAGGTGAAAAATAGTACCTCGTTGATGGCCAAAGAGGTGGTTGGATTAGAGATTGGGAGAAAAGCAGAAATGGGAAATTAAACTGGGAGGATTAGGAAGAGAAGCATAAACACCAATGATCTTACCTGGGTTTCTCTGGGTCGTGTTTGATTGTTTGTTTGTTTGTTCAGTTGGTTGGTTGGTTGGTTTTTTGTTTTTTGGTTTTTGTTTTTGTTTTTGCTTTCCCTTAATAGGCAGACTGCTCATTTAGTGATGGTGTAGTCACCCATTTAACCATTAGACTGACTGAGAAATCAGCAGGGAGTGAAAGATACATTTCCAATTGTCTTATGAAAGTCAAAGTCTGATTCTACCGGGGGAAGAGACATAACTATTAAGTTTCAGCCATGGTATTCGGATGACGGCTTGAATAAGGAATGTGTCCCATAGGCTCATATCTTCAAACCGGTTGGTGACGCTGTTTGGAGTAGGCTATGGAACCTTTCCATTCTGGAGACTTGCTGGAGGAAGGATGTCACCAGAGGGTGAGGAGTGAGGGTGGGGGCTGTGTTTGAGTGTCTATACCTTCGTCCCACTTCCGGTTCTACTCTGCGGTGTCCTAAGCTAGGTTGCGATCTGATCTCAGATTCCCACTCCAGCCGACCCATACAATGTCTTTCCCGCCGTTGTGGACGCTCCCTCCAGGAGTGTAAGCAAAAGCTAACTTCTGTAAGCTGCTTCTGGTTATGACACTTTTATCACAGCAATAGCAAAGTGGTTAACACACACATCGCTTCTCTTCTACCTACACATTCTTGGCAGTTGATAAGGAATAAAACTGCTTCAGACAACCTCAAACCTATGCCAAGGGCATAAACAGAACAACTCAGACTCACTTTTGTTTCTGGAGCTTTGGGAATTCTCAAGGTTGTAGTGACTAGTCTTTTTTTTTTCTTATTTCTTTTTTCTTTTTTGTGTTTTGTTTGTTTGTTTGTTTTGTTTTTTTGAGACAGGGTTTCTCTGTGTAGTCCTGGCTGTTCTGGAACTCACTCTGTAGACCGGGCTGGCCTCGAACTCAGAAATCCACCTGCCTCTGCCTCCCAAGTGCTGGGATTAAAGGTGTGCGCCACCACCGCCCGACCTGTAGTGACTAGTTTTGAGCTTGGCCTACATCAAGAAGTTGAGTTAGGGATAGGTGCTGTTTTGTTATGTTGTTTTATGTTATGATATGATATGGTTTCCTTTTAATTAATCGTTTTGGTTTAGTTTTTGAAATGAGTTTTTAATTTAACCTCCAAGATGCCAGGGTGTGATGATTCTGGCCTAGACTGAGAAACTGAAACTCCTGAAGACCAGGAGCCAATGAAAGATCAGACAGGCAGTTCTCAAAGCCTTTGCAGCACAAATAGAATTTCTCTGATGCTTGGTTTTGGCTTTTGGAGAAAGGGTCTTGTGTGGAGTGTCACCTTGTCCTTGGCTGCCTTCTCCGTTGATTCCTAGAGCTGGGATTACAACTGGGCAGCACCACACGTCTGGCACCAAAAGGATCCTTAGGACCAGGGAGTCTCCAAGTAAGAGAGTGCCTAGCCAACACTCCCTAAAAAAGAATCAGCGTTTGGAATCTGTCCAGTTTGGAGGCACCTGTACCAGATTACAACCATGTGAGCCTTTATGTCCCTTCTCCGTGTCCCCTCCCTCCCTCCCTGTTTCTTTCTTCCCCTCCCTCCTTCCCTACCTCCTCTCACTCTCTCCCTCCTCTTACTCTCCCCTCCTCCCCAATAAGACCCTAGAAGGCAAATATGATCTTGAATTTGGAAGTAAGGTTGGGGCAGAAACATAGGTAAAAATCTCTTTCCTATACCTTGCCTTAAAATTCTAAAACAGGTGGCACTTGCCTTTGATCCCAGCACTCAGCACTTTGGAGGCAGAGGCAGCAGATCTCTGAGTTCAAGGCCAGCCTGGTCTACAGAAAAACCCTGCCAAACAACAAACAAACAAAGCCAGAAACAGATTTCTATACTCAAAAGAGGAGAGAATGGGAGACAGCGGGCCTTCAGAATACAGATTCCCGACCTGACGGATCTTATGATCTCACAGCCTGAAGTGGTAGCAAAACTACTGCGGACCATGCCTAGGAGCTTGTCCTGGGCAGACAGGAGCCGTTCTACACAAGGGGGTTAGACAGCCAACTCCTCTTTCACTTAGCCTTCCTGAGTGAGCCCACATTCCGATTAGGCATGGGCTGCTTATGAAAATATTTACTGTTCTGTGTAAAAGGAGATGTTCCTGGGCTATAGATCAGTAGATGGTAAAGGACTTGCCTACCATTTGTGAAGCCCTGGAGATCCATTCCTAGAATCATCTCGTCAACAGGTAACGGTGGCTCTCAGCAGGTGGAGACAACATGACAAGAACTTTAAGTTAACCTTGGATTAATTGTCTCTATCTGGAGCTCAAGGCCAGTGTCAAGGAGATACATAAGATATTGCCTCAAAAACAAACAAACAAACAAAAGCAAAACCAAAAACCATTTTGTTTAGTTTTTGTATGTTTGCTAGCTTCCTTTGTTAATCAGGGTCTCACTATGAAGTACAGGCTAGCCTCAAACTGACATCCTCCTGCCTCAGCCTCCTCCTGAGTGTGAGAGTTACAGGTATACTGCTAGGCTGTCTCTGAAAGGTCTTACTCTAGATCAGTGGGCCTCAGCTCTACAGATCTAGTGCTCTCCTTTACCTATTCAGCTTCCTCCTCTACTATAATAGACTAGAGCTGACTGGTAAATACATTTGGTTAACATGGAAGTGCTTAGACAGTTCCCTAGAAAGCAATGGGACATGGGGACTTCTTGGAATCATAGTGGGAATCATCAAAAAGCAGCTGATATAAAACTGCATGTATTATATCAACCCAAATAAAACTAGCTGATGTTATTGATGGAGTTTTTGTTTTTGTTTTGTTTTCCAAGTTCTGGGAGTTTCTTGGTAAAGTTTCCCACACAAGGGAGTACAGTCTCCTAGTTCATCAGAATTTCTATTCTTAGTATTGAAACCTGTAAGAATACTGGTAAATACCGACTCACTAAATGCTATCCATGTAGCAATCAGAAACACCCTCACAAATTTCCAGATCACCCTTGGGGAGCGTTTTAGGGCCAGAAATGTGTGAAATTATGGCTCATGGGGTCCGTCCACCTCTTCCTCATACCTCTCTTTCCTACCATCTCTTCCTCTCCAATTTCTGGGGATCCCTGGGGCTGAAGGGAACTCTGAGTTATATCCATCTTTGAAAATGCTAGTGAATTGGGATCACTAAATCATACCATCTCAGGACAGGAGTGGTGGCACATGCCTTTGATTCCAGCACTCAGGAAGCAGAGGCAGGCAGATGTTTATGAGTTCAAGGCCAGTCTGGTCTTTGGAGTGAGTTCCAGGACAGATAGGGCTGTTACACAGAGAAACCCTGTCTCAAAAAACCAAAAATAAAAGAAAAAAGAAAGAAAGAAAGAAAGAAAGAAAGAAAGAAAGAAAGAAAGAAAGAAAGAGAGAGAGAGAGAAAGGAAGGAAGGAAGGAAAGAAGGAAGGAAGGAAGGAAGGAAGGAAGGAAGGAAGGAAGGAAGGAAGGAAGGAGAGAGAAAAGGAAAGGAAAGAAAAGAAAAAGAAAGAGAAATCTGATCACCTTCTCATGAAACCAAGTCTTGGTTGAATTTCAGATGCTCTAATAGTCACTCACATACTCACTTCTATAAGTTACTGTTTATGAAAGAGTGGTAGAGGGGTAAGGCAAACCTATAATCCTGACATATTGGAAGCTGAAGCAAGAGAATCACAAATACCAGGCTAGCCTGGGCTATACACTGAGTTCCAAGCTATACATGGAGTTCCAGGCTAGCCTGGGCTATGAGACTAAAAAGAAAAAGACCATTATTCTCTCTCTCTCTCTCTCTCTCTCTCTCTCTCTCTCTCTCTCTCTCTCTCTCTCTCTCTCTCCCCCTATCCTTCTCTCTTCTCCCCCTACCTCCTCCCTTTCCCTCTTTCCTCTCCCTCCTTCCTCTCCCTCCCCCTCCCCCTCTTCTTCTCCCTTCTCCCTCTCCCCATCCCCCCTCAAGTTTTTTAAAATTGGGCTTCTAGGGCTGGAGAGATGGCTCAGTGGTTAAGAGCATGCCTGTTCTTCCAGAGGTCCTGAGTTCAATTCCCAGCAACCACATCGTGGCTCACAATCATCTGTAATGAGTTTGGATGCCCTCTTCTGGTGTGTCTGAAGACAGCAAGTGTACTTACATAGCATAAAATAAATAAATCTTTAAAAAAAATAAAATTGGGCACCAGGCAGTGGTGGCACACTCCTTTAATCCCAGCACTTGGGAGGCAGAGGCAGGAAGATTTCTGAGTTCAAGGCCAGCCTGGTCTGCAGAGTGAGTTCCAGGACAGCCAGGGCTATACAGAGAAACCCTGTCTCAAAAAACCAAAAATAATAAATAAATAAATAAATAAATAAATAAATAAAATTGGGCTTGTAATATAGGAGAGTCAGAGTCCATAGTGGCAGAGAAAAAGTATAGTGGCAGGGACAGAGAGGGGAATGCTGGATTTTTTTATTTTTATTTTTTCTCCTGAGATAGGAATGCACTATATAACTCTGACTATCTTGGAACTCATTATGTAATCCAGGCTGGCCTCCAACTCAGAGAGATCTTCCTGTCTGTCTCTTAAGTGCTGGGATTAAAGGTGGCTAAAAGGAATATTTTCTGCAGGTGGGATTCTACTTCTTTGTTTCTCAGGCAACCACAGGTGTCTTAGGCTAGCCTCCAACTCACTAGACAGGGCAAAATGACCTTGAACTTTTATCCCTTCTGCCTCCACCTCTGAAGTGTTGGAGTCCCAAAGGTGTACTACCAGGTGTGGACTTAGGGCCAGGAAACCTCTACCACTGAGCTGTGTTCTCAGCATCAAAAGAAAAACAATTTTCCACAAGATTTCCAACCATTTCTCAATTTGCTCTCAGGGGAATCTCTATCTACTTACTTTTGGGGACTTTTCTGTAGAAAATCCCAAAATCATGCTGACTGGCTCTCAAACAAAAGTATGGTCTCCAATTTCAGTTCTCATAGATATATGTACTGCTTTTCTTTCTCTTTTGATACAAAATATCACTGTGTAGCCCTCACTGCCCTGAATCTCACTGCGTAGATCAGGTTGGCCTTGAACTTGCTGTGATCTTCCTGCCTCTGCCTCCTGTGTAATAGGATTAAAAGTTTTTGCCCAATAGGACAGTTTTAGCAGGATAAACATATCTATTACAGTCTTTTGTAGAATGATATGTGGCCTAATTCTAGGATCATAAGTAAAAGCAAATATCTTCACACTAAAACATGTTGCTTGAGTGTGTGTATATGTAAGTGTGTTTAGGAGGTAGACCCAGAATAGTGATATTTACGTATATCAGTAACCAATCAAGCACTTGACCACTGAGCTGCATTCCAGCCTCTTGATGCGGCTAAATACAGGGCTAGTATAGCCAAAGAGTAGTGAGCCAGCCTATCAGACCCCAGCACTTTAAGAAAAACCAACCAAGCAAAAACTAAAACTTCTTAGCTAAGGATGGTGGTGCCTGCCTGCAACTCTCACAATTGCTCCTCATTCTCAGCCTCCTGGCTAAGCTCATGTCCTCTGCCTCAAGAGCAAGTCACACAGGTCAAGTGACAAGTATAAAAGACTAAGAAAAAGCCTGTGCTGGAGAATTTTGATTGTTAACGTAAATGGATTTAGATACACTGAACACCTCTATAGGCATCCCTGTGGGGACCGTGGAGAGGGAGACCCACCGTGAATTTAGACAACTCTCATCCCAAAGGGAATTAAAACAGACACCCAGCCCGCCCAAGCCACCTCTTTCTCTGCTTCCTGGATGCCACCATGTGAACACAGCAACCACTCTCTCTCATTGTAAACCGAGACTTCTGAAATGAGCCAAAATAAATCCTACCACAGCCCAGCGGCTTTAGCTTTCAGCATACAGGAGTGGGTACTGTTTCTGTTTTCTTCAGAGCCCTGAAACTCCCTGGTTTTACTCTGACCTTTCTCCGAATGCAGTAGATCCTCTGCAGAGGAGACTGGAGGCAGTCCTTTTTTCTTAGCATGGTGGTGATCTCAGCATCGAGGCAGGAGAATCACACTGGGAGAGGCCAGCCTGGGCTCTATAGCAGAGCCTTGCCACAAACAGCCAGCTTCGAGAAAGCTTTTTCTGTTTCGATTGCTTCGCAAGTGTCTTTAACTTAAAGTAATCTTGCTGCGTTGCATGTGTATGCGTGCATGCTTTTGTCTGCGGTAGATACAAGCATGTGCATGGTGCAGGTGTACATGTGTAAGTGTACACGTGAGCTCCAGAGGACAACCTCAGGTGTCATTCCTCAGGAATTGGCCATCTCCAGTCCCAGGAGACTTAATTCCCTCTCCTGGACTCCATGAATATGAGGGTTGCATGTGGTACACACACTAACATTCAGGCAAAACACTCATACATATAAAATAAAGGTAAATATGTTTTATTTTTTTGGGGGGGGAGTTTACTGGGGAGAAGGTATACAGAGGTATCAGCAAAGGTGGAGGGAAAGGGGGAGCAAAGAGAGGAAGAACTGGCTGTTTATCTGAAGATGTAAGGTAAATATGTTTTAAAATGTATTTTGTTCATGGTTATTTTAAAATCTATCTAAAATTTCATTATGAATAACATTGCAAATAAAATCTCATTATATTTAAGAGAGTTATTTTATTTTTATTTATGTGAGGGTGTATGCCTGTGTGTAGGTGGCCAAGGAGGCCAAAAGCGGCCATCAGAGCACCTGGAGATAGCGTTATAGGTAGTCGTGTGCCACCCACTGTGGGCCCTGGGAATTGAGTTCCAGTCCTCTATAAGAATAGAAAGTGCTCTTAATGTTTTTAACCTTAACCATTGAGATGGGTGCATATATTTATTTTGAAAAAAAATTGTCTAAATATTAGCTAACACAGGACATAACACATCTTTAGTGTTTTTTAAAATTTACCTTAAAACTTTAATTAAAAAAATTTGCCGGAACTGGTACAACCACTCTGGAAATCAATGTGCGGTTCCTCCGGAAATTGGACATAGTTCTACCAGAGGACCCGGCCATACCACTCCTGGGCATATACCCAGAAGATGCTCCATCATGTAATAAGGACACATGCTCCACCATGTTCATAGCAGCCTTATTTATAATAGCCAGAAACTGGAAACAACCCAGATGTCCCTCAACAGAGGAATGGATACAGAAAATGTGGTACATCTACACAATGGAGTACTACTCAGCTATTAAAAACAATGAATTTATGAAATTCTTAGGGAAATGGATGGATCTGGAGAGTATCATCCTGAGTGAGGTAACCCAAACACAAAAGAATACACATGGTATGCATTCTCTGATAAGTGGTTATTAGCCCAGAAGTTTGGAATACAGGAAGAACGACCCACAAACCACAAGAAACTTAAGAAGAAGGAAGACCAAAAGGTGGACATTTCATTCCTTCTTAAAAAGGGGAATCAAATACCCACAGAAGGAGTGGCAGAGATTAACTATGGAGCAGAGACTGAAGGAAGGACAAGTATATAGCTATCTCCTGAGAGGCTCTGACAATACCTGACTAATACAGATGTAGAGGCTCATAGCCATTCATTGAACTGAGTACACAGTCCCCAATGAAGGAGTTAGAGAAAGGTTCTATGGAGCTGAAGGGTTTGCAGCCCCTTAGGACGAACAACAATTACTAACTAGTATCCTCAGAGCTCCCAGGGACCCAACCACCAATCAAGGACTATACAGGGTGGGACTGAACGTTCTGGCAGCATGTGTATAGTAGAGGATCGCAAATTCTATCATCAATAGGAGGAAAGGACCTCGGCCTTGTGAAGGTTTTGTGCCCCAGTGTAGGGGAATGCCAGGGCCAATAAGTGGGAGAGGGTGGGGTGGCAGGCATGGGGAGGGGGGAGGCAAAAGGGGTTTGTTCTTGTTGTTTTTGTTTGTTTGTTTTTTGGAGGGGAACCTGGGAAAGGAAAAATTTACATGTAAATAAAGAAAATATCTAATAAAAAACAAAACAAAACAAAACAAAAATTTGCCGGGCGGTGGTGGCACACACCTTTAATCCCAGTGCTTGGGAGGCAGAGACAGGCAGATTTCTGAGTTCGAGGCCAGCCTGGTCTACAGAGTGAGTTCCAGGACAGCCAGGGCTACACAGAGAAACCCTGTCTTGAAAAACCAAAAATAAATAAATAAATAAATAAATAAATAAAATAAAATAAAATGTATATGTGTATTTTGCCTGTATGTATGTATTATGTATGTATGTATGTGTATGTATGTGCATGTGTATGTGCACTGCCTGTATGCCTGGTGCTTTTAGAGTTTAGAAGAGGGCATTGGAGGGCTCCCCTGGAACTAGAGTTATAGAAGGTTGGAGCCACCACATCAGGGTCCTATGCAAGAGCAGCAAGTGCCATTAGCCACCGAGCCATTTCTCCAGTCTCTCCATGTTTGCTGATATTTTGATTTTGTCATTTTTAATGCTGAGAGTGCTGCCTTACATAAATAAGCACAAAATGCAGAAATACATTTAGGCTCAATTTTTAAATAGTGGAATTTTTGTCCTAATCTCAATCCAAAATCCATTTAATAATTATTTTATTTCATTTCATGATTATTTATTTATTCATTCACTCATTTGTTTGTTTAGTGTTTATATCCATGTTCCTGTGTGTGTGTGTGTGTGTGTGTGTGTGTGTGTGTGTGTGTGTGTAGAAGCATGAGGCTATCTAAAGAGGCCAGAAGAGAGTATCCGATCCCTGGAGCTTGGGTTACAGGGGGTTGGGAAGCACTTGACATGGGTACTAGGAACTGAACCCCAATCCTCTGTAAGCGCAGCATCGCTCTTAGCTGCTGAGCCATCTTCCCAACCCCTATACAAGTTGTTTGAGATAGTTATTAATGATTAGGGAGTGCCATGTATATGGGATATATTTGTTTTAATCTTCCTTTTTTATCTTTTGTGGTTTTGAGACACTATTATAGTAGCAGTAAAGGCCTACTAAGGAAGAGCTCTACTGATCAAGAGGATGCAGTCTGCCTGGCAGTGGTGGTGTGCGCCTTTAATCCCAGCACTTGAGAGGTAGAGACAGGTGGATTTCTGAGTTTGAGGCCAGCCTGGTCTACAGAGTGAGTTCCAGGATAGCCAGAGCTATACAGAGAAACCCTGCCTCGAAAAACAAAACAAAACAAAACAAAACAAAACAAAACAACAACAAAAAAAGAGGATGCAGTCTCTGGCCTGGCTGATGCTAGGTCCAAAGAGGTCTAAATGACAGTGCTGGTGACATATCTAAAATGGGACTTTGGCTCAGTAAACAGAAGGATTGTTATTGGGTAAAGGCCTAAGGTGGGTTTCTGTTTACCAGGAGCCTTCCTTAATCCAAACTCAAAGGTCATCCACATTGAGCAAGGGAACCTTGTCTCCAGGTCAATCCAAAAAGCTTGAATCAGCTCAAAGACCTCCATCCTGTTGACTGTCATAAAATCCGCCACTTGCTTTTCTACCATTTTGATCTTCTCTCTGCCTACCTCCGTAGCCTTGGTAGTTTGACCCCCAGTAAAATCAACCTTTCTCTTTACTCATGGAGTGGTCGAGTTTGGTAGTTTCTCTGTGCCTTTGCTTACAGCTGGGGACTTAATCGTCTAGTTAGGCAGGTCAATACCCTGGCTAAGGGACCCACCTCCCACCCCCTTAAGGCCTGTTTACCTTAAGCCACTCTAAAGAGATATGAGCAACAATTAGCCCTGTGATGTGATCACCTGCTTTTCTGTCCCGTGATCCACTCATGCTACCAGCAAGTTCTATTAGTCTCACCTGCCTTCTAGGTCCTGACTTATAAGGACTAACTTCTGCTCCTTGCTCTCTTGTCTTTCAGATGCTGGCCACACCCCAGTGTGCTTTCTCTGGGCCTTTCCACTCCCTCTCTAATGATCCCCTCTGCTGTGTGGTTGTGGTGTCTGCTTGGTGGCTGACCTCCGAGCCAGCTTAACTAGAACAGCATGGCCTTTCCTCCTTGCTCTCCCCATCTCCTTCCTCCGGGCAGCCGCTAGGATGGAGAGCTTGCCTGCCCTGGCATTTCTCTAATAAGATTGTCCCTGAGGTTTCTTCTGTGTCTGTTATTCTTCTATTAATGATACTAAGGCTACTTGGGAGGCAGAGGCAGGCGGATTTCTGAGTTTGAGGCCAGCCTGGTCTACAGAGTGAGTACCAGGACAGCCAGGGCTACACAGAAAAACCCTCTCTCGGAAAAAAACAAAAAACAAACAAAAACAAAAAAATGATCCTAAGGCCAGGTGTGTAGATGCGCCCATGTTTTTAATCTCAACACAGGTGGCAGAGGCAGGAGAAGCTCAGGTTTTGAGGTCATAGTGGTTTACATAGCAAGTTCCACGAGAGCTGGGGCTATGTAGAGAGGCCCCGTCTCAAAACCAACCAACCAACCAACCAACCAAACAAACAAACAAACAAACAAGAAACTCCTTCTCTTTCCCCCATCTCCCCAACATACAGCATTTTCATTTATTTTTGTTTCTTATTTTTCTTTCTTTCCATTCATTTTTGGTAGGGGGTTGTGGTGGTGAAGATACAGGTGAAGGCCTTGAGATCCTGGGCTCACTGCCTTCAGCTCCCTAGGGCCAAACTCAGCTCACTTAATTTCTTCACATTTTTAGGAAAGGCAATTTAGCAGACAGTGTCCAACAATGCTATCTGTTCTCTTGTTGTTCTGTGGAGCTTTGTTTCTGTTTTTCTGATAAGGTTTCTTCCCAGGCTGTTCTTCATTTGACTATGTATCCAAGGCTGGCCTCAAATCTTTAGCCTCCTACTTCAGCCTAGGCTGTCCTGGGTTTACCGATGTGAACTTCGTTATCTGTTTCATTGAATCCACTTCAAGTTTTGTTATCTGAAGGCCTTAGGCTTCTCTCCTCAAGCCTTCCTTGTGGGTAAACATAGCTACAGTATGAGATAAAAATTAAATTAAAAAAAAAAAAAACAGAACAGAACAGAACAAAACAAAAAAAACCCCTGTAATCTCAGCCCCCCAGGAGTCTGAGACAGAGGGATCAAGAGTTTGAGGCTAGTCCTGGTTACAGACCAAAGACCCTGCCTCTAAACACAGACAAACAAAAACACAGGTATAAAACAATAGAGCAATAAGGTAAAATACCCCTGCCTGGATCCCATAGCTGCAGAGTAAAGTAAAAAGCAACCTCACTCACTCCACCAGCCTCCTCACTTGGAGCTTGACCTCTGGGGTGGCTGGTCAACAGCCAAGGGTGGCCTGGGGACCTAACCCCAGAAGAGGGCAGCCAAGAACTGCCTGAATTGTTGAGAAAAGCCTTGGTAAAGTCAAGCTTGATCTTGGTAGGGATCCTTGCCCATCAGGAGAGTCCCAGAGAGACCAGTTTGGGGTTTGAAGAAGTCATACTTGGCTAGAGGAGGAATGAAAGTTAGCAGAAGTTAGGCAGC
>JADRCD010198997.1:0-10064 GCA_019843815.1 Montemys delectorum | reverse complement strand
GAGAGAGAGAGAGAGAGAGAGAGAGAGAGAGAGAGAGAGAGAGAGCAGACAATGTAGAGGAAAGGTGACTCAGCAAACAAGAGGCTGATTTTCAACCAGGCAGTGGTGGCACACACCTTTAATCCTAGCACTTGGGAGGCAGAGGCAGGCAGATTTCTGCCTGGTCTACAGAGTGAGTTCCAGGACAGCAAGGGCTATCCAGAGAAACTCTATCTCGAAAACAAACAAACAAACAAACAAAAAAAGAGGCTGATTTTCCAGAGGACCAGGGTTCAACCCTCAGCAGCCAAAGTGTGGCTCACAACTGTCTTACTCCAGTACTCAGAGAGCCGACACTCTGTTTTGGCCTCTGCAGATATGAGGCAAGCAAGTGGTACACAGACATACAGGCAAGAAAACATTCATAACAAAAGTTAAAAAAAAAGAAAGAAGAAAGGAGGAAGGGAGGGAGGGAGGGAGGGAGGGAGGGAGAGAGAGAGAGAAAGAGAGAGAGAGAGAGAGAGAGAGAGAGAGAGAGAGAGAGAGAGAGAGAGAGTCTGTAAATCCAGTTTTGGGATCCAATGCCTTTTTCTGACTTCTCTGGGTACCAGCCATGCAAGTGCTGCACAGACATACACTCAGGCAAAACACCCATACACATAAAATAAAATTAAACTAAATTAAAATTATGACGAAAATCCCCAGGGCAGCAAGCCATAAATCTCAGCAGCTGCTTAAAGGAGGAACATGGAAATAAGGAAAAGAGATTGGCATGCCATTTGAGTTAAGCGGGAGTGGAGGGCAGCCACATGGAACAAGAGCAGTCATAGGGTGGGGAGGGCCACCTTAGGAGAGGGGGAGAGAAGCCATGGTCTTGGAGAAAGCACACCTAAGCTCTGGCCAGAGCCCAAAAGAAAAAGACAAAAGAGAAGAAATAGAAAAAGGGGCTCTTTTCTAAGTCAGGACCTAGACACAGATGGACAGACAGACAGACATACAGACAGACAGACAAAGCAAGCAGGTTTGGAGAGGTTGTGGTAGGGGCTGGGAATTCTGGGAAATAATTTTCTTGTTAAAAGGCCAATGAGTTCTCTCATCTCTGTAGCATAGCTTAGGGTGGACCTGACTCCCTGAAAGGTGTCCTATGGGATAGGTGATTAACATACCAAACCGGGTTAGTTCTTTTTGTTGTTGGTGGTTTTTTTTATTATTTGTTTTTTTTTTTTAAATTTGGTTTTTCAAGACAGGGTTTCTATGTGTAGCCTTGGCTGTCCTAGAACTCACTCTGTAGACCAGGCTGGTCTTGAAATCACAAAGATGCACATGCCTATGCCTCCCGAGTGTTGGGATTAAAGGTATGCATCACCACTGCCTGGCATAGATACACTATATAGAGAGAGTTTATTTACATGTATATGTGTGTGTGAGTATGTGCATGTGCCTGAGGTTAGGGGCATCCCATGAAGCTGGAGTTAAAAGCAGTTGGAAGCTGCCTGATATGGATTCTGGGAATTGAACTCTGGTCCCCTGCAAAACCAGTACATGTTCTTAACCACTGAGCCATCTCTCTAGCCCAGGATGAATTTTTAAGAGAGGAGACAATGGCATGTCTCCACCTAGAGGCAGATTGCACTCTTTACTGTACTTTGTCACCGCAGGCCCAGAGAGATGGCAGGCACCAGGCCACCCTGGACTGGAGCCTCTGAGACAGTAATCCAAATTGAATCCTTTCTCTTTACACTGGGTCACAGAAACAGGAACAGCAATACACTCTCCTTGCCTGTGTTTGCTTTTAGTATGCCACATTCCTTCTAAAGTGGGTTTGTCTAAGTTTGAAGTCCCTAGCCTGAAACTACCATGTTACTTCTAGATACTTGATCTACACATGTGAATCCTGCCCTGGGAGGTGCTACTCTCCAGTTTGTGTTCCTCATGGTAACTTCCTGGAAATCTCACTGCTCTAGTGACTTGTACATTGAAGAGGTGTGTGTGTGTGTGTGTGTGTGTGTGTGTGTGTGTGTGTGTGATCCATCCTAGGCCTTCACAAATACTTTACTATTGAACCCTACCCCAAGTTCATTAGCCTGAAGCTGTCAATTACAATGTCTTTTGAAGAGGTGTGTATAGAGACTGAGAAACACTTTTTTGTTCGGTTGAACATTTGGTTGGATTTGAATATGCAAACATGGATCTGGACTTTAGCACGGAAATAGGCTCCAATAAGAACTGCTGTGTTTTATATAAAGAATAAGAATTTGTATTTGAAGCACTTGGCTCAGTGATGGAACAATGACCCAGCACACACAAGGGTTAGATTTGATTCCCAGAACCAAGGCTACAAAAAATAATAACTGTAAAGAGGGAATCTGTGGTCAGTGAGATAGCACAATGGGCAAAAGTGCTTTTTTAATAAGACAAAGAGGTGGGTTGGTGGCTAAGTGTGTACTGCTCTTGCAGAGGAGTTGAGTTTGGTTCCTAGCACCCATATCAGGTGCCTTACAACCGCCTGGAACGCTGTTGTGGATAGCCATGGCTGGGGCTGATTATATTTGAAGTTAATGACATTCTCCTGAGGAGCTTCGAACAAGGAATGAGTCAGCACTCAGGTGATTTCCTGTAAATCTTCTTCCCACCTTAATTGATAAAATAAAAGAGAGAGCAGGTGATTGGTGGAGAAAGAGGGAGCTGAAGGTTTGGGGAAAAAAGGAGAGAAAGAGAGAGAGAGAGAGAGAGAGAGAGAATGCCAGAGGAGGAGGTGGAAGGAAAGCAGAGCCCTGGAGAAACCGCAAGTTGAAAGGGGAAGAAGGGTTGGAAGAGGAAGAAGGGGAAGATGGTAGAGTAGTGGTAGACCTGCTCAATCTAGGCGCACAGCTTGTATTCATATTAATTAAGTTGTGATTTCATTTGGGTTGCAGATTTACTGCAACAGAACTCCAGTGATATGAGATCTGAGCCCTCATCTAGACTTCACTGACACCAGCGCTCATGCATGCACGCATGTACCTCACCCCCACCCCCCATGCACATTATTAGAAAGAGAATCACAAAACAAAACAAACAACAAAAGCAAAAACAAACCTTACAGAAAGTGCTATAAAAAGGTTTTTAAAATGTACAACACGTACGTCTGTGATGTACATGTGAGCGTGCGTGTGTCACGTGTATGTGCGTGGAGATCGAAAGACAGCATATGGGGTTGATCCCTTTCTGTCTCCTTACTTACTTTTCTATTGCTGGGATTAAACACCATGGCCAAGGCAATTTATAAAAGCAAGTGTTTAATTGATTTACTATTTCAGAGGGTCGAAGTCCATGATGGCAGAGAAAGTGCACCACAGCTCAAAACCTGGTCCACAGGTAGGAAGCAGAGAGAGCTAATAACGAATGTTCCTGGCTTTGAAAGCCTCAAATCCCATCCCACGTGACACACCTTCTGCAACAAAGCCACAACTCCCAATTCTGCCCCAAAAGTTCTGCTAACTAGGGACCAAGTATTCAAACATGAGCCTGTTTGGACACTCCTCACTGTAGGGGCCCTCCTCACCGTGGGGGCCCTCCTCACCGTGGGGGCCCTCCTCATTGTAGGGGCCCTCCTCATTGTAGGGGCCCTCCTCACTGTGGGGGCCCTCCTCACTGTGGGGACCCTCTGCATTCACACCAGCACATCTCCTCTCACTCACATGGATCCCAGGGATCAAATTCCGGTCATCAGTGCTTTACCTACTGAGCCATCCTGCCAACCACAATTTTCCATTTTTTCAATTTGAATTTCTCATTTAGGCAAATCTATCTGCATGTCTACATGCTTGAGCACCTTACCAAAACCCTGACAGAGCTTAGTGTCACCTTGAGTTTTTGCACACCCAGACACTGTTTTATCTCTCATAAATGCAAGGGCTATCTTTGCTGCTATTGAACTGCCCTGGCTTGCTCGGCCTCCTTGCAAATGATAGCAGCTTTGTAGGTTCTGCATTCCTACCTTCATTGAAGCGTTCAGTCATGGCGTGCACAGTGTATGTCCCAGTGTGTATCCCAGTACTGAACACACAGTCACACAGGCTGTAGCCCTTGCAGCTAGGTCATCAGGCCCAGCTTCGGGAAGGTGACAGCCAATGTGTGAATAAAATGTTGGGGCTACTGGGGGTGCCAGCCTCAGCTCAGCTCTCATCTCAGATGTTCATAGGATATCATGGGACTTGAGAGAAGTGTGGCTTCAGCTTCCACACAGAATCCTAAGAGAGAGCCTGCTTCATATCTAGAAATAGTGAACTTTGCCACTACAATTCCAGTAGAAGTCTTACTAATAGTTGTATGCCCCTGTGCATAAGGTGAACTGTTCATATCACAAAGAAATTAATGAAAAGGAAATTAATCATAAAAAATTTTACAGAAAAATGTGCAAGAATAATCGGAGACAATACAAATGTAAAACTAATCATATTGATCCAAAGTCACAATGATGATGTGGTGATGATGATGATGATGATGATGATGATGATGATGATGATGATGATAAAGAAGCAGGCTCTGGTGGTACATGCCTTTAACCCTGCACTTAGGAGGCAGGAGCATGCAGATCTCTTGAGTTCGAGGCCAGCCTGGTCTACAGAGCAAATACCAGGACAGCCAGCTATATAGAGAAACTTTATCTTGAAAAAAAAAACAATAAGCCATTGATAATAAAGAATTTACAGTGGAAGTCCCACAGCCCAGTGCAACAGAAAGGATAACTCAGACATTCAGAAGAACTTGGCATTTCATCAAAGTAGCACTGTATGTGGAGAGAGTCCATTGTTTCATAGCATGGGAAATGTGTCTGAATGGTTTTTGTAGTTGAGATAGAGTCTTACTGTGTAGTGCTGACTAAACTGAAACACTTCTGTAGACCAGGCTGGCCTTGAACTTAGAGATCTCCCTGGCCCTGGCTCCTTCAAGGCACGTACCATCACTCCCTTATAGTTTTATTGAGAAAAAGAAAGCTGGATCCTGGCATTTTTATCATCTGCAGAAGAGTCTCAATATGGACTGTACTGCTCATGACAGTAGAGAATCCATTTTTCTGAACCAGGGGCCAAAACTTCCTAAACAGACTAAAAAAATACCAACATTAATTGAAAAGCGATTAATGTTTTCCATTCAATAAGATAAAAACTTAAAAACCTGATAACTTCCTGGGAGGACACTAGCAATGAATAAAACCCATGGGACACTAGATACAGAATATACAAAGAGGTCTTGAAAATCAATAAGAATAGAATTGGAAATCAATTAGAAAAAAGTTAATGAAAAGATAAGAATTGGAAATTTCTTTTCTTTTTTCTTTTTTTTTCCAAAGATTTATTTATTTTATATATGTGAGTACACTGCCACTATTTTCAGACACACCAGAAGAGGTCATCAGAACCCATTACAGATGGTTGTGAGCCACCATGTGGTTACTGGAATTGAATTCAGGACCTTTGGAAGAGTAGTCAGTGCTCAGGCTGGCCTCAAACTCAAACATCTGCCTGCCTCTACCTCCAGAGTGCTAGAACGAAAGGCATGTGCCATCACTGGCCAGCAGAGACAGGGTCTTGATGTGTAGCCCTGGCTGGCCTGGAACTCACTGTGTAGATTAGGCTAGCCTTAAACTCAAGAAGATCTACCCACCTCTGCCTTCAGAATATATGTCATTTGGCACTCATTGGTTTATCAGAAATTTAAAAAGTGCTGTGCTTGAGGGTGGTAAGGATACAGGAAGGAGAGGGACTGGTGTGTGTGTTCTGGTGAATGTTCTGGTCAGAGTCAGTGAAAACCAGTGCACAGCTCTGACTTATTTACAGACTCCAGAGAACTTCTTGCATAGTTCGATGGGAAATTACACAAGGCTAGTCACTCCTGTTCATAGTAGTGGTGAGCCATAGGCAAACCAGGAATCCATTATTGGGGGGATAGACATATAAAATTGGTGTGTATGCTATGGAGTGCTATTCAGATAGAACCAATACACACAGATACACACTACACACACATCAAATACACATACACACACACACACAGAAGAGAGAGGGAGGAGAGAGAGAAGGGAGAGGGAGAAAGAGAGAGAGAGAGAGAGAGAGAGAGAGAGAGAGAGAGAGAGAGAGAGAGAGAGAGAGAACGAGATAACAAAAAATGAAAGGCTGGGGAAAAGAAAGAAAGCAGAATACACAGGTACATATTCTCAGTCCTGTATATTCCTGGAACACATAATATCATTTAATTAACTTAAAATATCTAAGGACAGAAAGCTATGTGTGATCTCAGCACTCAGGATGTGGAAGCAGGAGACTGAAGTTCAAGGTTAGCCTCAGCTACACATCAAAAGTGGGGCAGGCATGGACTACATATTAAAACACTAAACAATGAAACAGAGATGAAACAATGAAACAGCATGTTTCACAAAGCTGGATACCCACCATTTAAAAAATTACATTTACTAGTTTATTGTGTGTATGTATATTATCTTGAGTTTTTGTGTGGTCAGAAGATAATCTATCTGACAGTCAGTTTTTGCCATCCAACACATGGGTTCTAGGGATGGAACTGAGGAGTCAGACCCTCACACGGTGAACATTGTACAAGTATTTTATGACACACATCAGACTGGCCAGAGTAAGAAGACAACAGGACTAGAATGAGGGTTATGCTTCTTGCAGAACACAGCAGTTCTCCCAGTATCTACTTTGAGAGAAACCAAAAATAAGTTTTAAATAAACTAATGACAGTCATTACAAAGCTAACTAGCTGGTAAGCACTGAATTGTGAGATGCCACAGTTTCTGCAACTGAGATTTCTTATGAAAGGAAAAAAGACAGACTAAATGACAGAAGCTCTTCCTGTCCTTTCAGCATCTGTCCTGGAAAAGATGATAAAAGTCACAGATGATGGCAGCCAATGGTTCAAAACAAAAGGAAGCAAAAACCTTGAAAACCTAAGGAGTTAGGTGTGGTGGCACACACGGGCCAGCAGTCCCAGCAGTCCCAGCACTTGAGAGGTGGAGGTAGGAGGGCCAGAAGTTCTGGTACCTCTCAGTGACATGGCAAGAAGGCCATCCTGGGCTATATGAGACCCAGCCTTGACAAAATAATAGATAAGGGGCTGGAGAGATGGCTCAGATGTTAAGAACACCGGCTGCTCTTGCAGAAGACTTGAGTTCAGTTTCCAGTACTCAGGCCAGACAGCTCACAAACACAGGCAACTCCAACTCCTGGGGATCCAAATCCTCTGACCTCTGATGGCACCTAAACCAACGTGTACAGGTTTGCCTACACACACACACACACACACACACACACACACACACACACACACACAATTAAAATGATATGAATCCTTAAAATAATAATACACACTAGTACATGGGATCTCTTCTGGACTTGGGCTGACTTTCCAATCTAATATTAAAAAAAAAAAAAAAAAAAACTTGGGGGGCTGGAGAGATGGCTCAGCAGTTAAGAGCACTGACTGTTCTTCCAGAGGTCCTGAGTTCAATTCCCAGCAACCACATGGTGGCTCATAGCCATCTGTAACAGGGATCCAATGCCCTCTTCTGGGGTGTCTGAAGACAGCAACAGTGCACTCACATACATGAACTAAATAAATAAATCTTAAAAAAAAAACTTAATAAAGAAAAGATTTTTTTAGCTCAAATTTTGAAGTCTAAAAGTCCAAATATCATGGTGCAGTGCCAGGTAGAGTTGCCTTTTGGCTGTGTCGTCGTGGACGGCTCAATTCTGCATCACAATGATGAGTACAGTGGCCACTGCATTCAGTCATTTCAACAAACAGGGAAGTCAGAGAGAGCTATGACCCTTTGACAAATAAATTATAGCAAAAGTAATGTGTAAAACTCCAGAGCTCAGACCTCAAACACCAAGCATCTTCTGCTTCCACTCATGGGAACCCTATGTCAGCAATCCAGTGACACAGAACCCTGTGTCAGTAATCCAGCTACCCCACTGGAGAAACCAGTTGGAAAGAGAATACCAGGCCAGTCCCTTGGTATTCTGGCCATCTTAGCTTGAACAAACCAGGACTATCCAGCCACATCATGACTGCAGCTGCCTGGGAACCCCTAGATGAATGGAACCATCCAATCTAGACCAGCCCAGAACACAGGATTGTGAGCAAATACATTATTTTGAGTCACTAGGTTTACAGATTTGTCACGCAGTCATTTATAATTAAAATCCCACTCACAAATTTGTGTGGCAGGGATACTTTCTAATCCAGGTTTTTGGAGGAGACACCAAGCCTCACACTGGTGAAAAACATGCCCAAGGTCACAGGAGCTGTCAATAACTGAGCAGGGTCTGAAACCAGTTGTATCTAGGGTATTAGCCCTAGACCTTAAGCCATTTGTCTCTGAAAAGGTAACTTGTATCCATTTTCCACCCAGAGGAACTAGTTGGTGGGAAAGAATCCCATGATGCTTCTAAGAGATTCGCTCTCCAAACAAAAAGTCAGAAACATAACTAAGTCAGGATTTCATATTGGTTAATAGAATCTGAAAGGAGAGGTGTGCATCCATTGGGTGTGGGGGTACTTTAACTCGGATGTAAGAGTATTTAATTCACATAGACGTTTTCTGATTTCTTCCTTCCCTCCTTCCTTCTTTCTTTCCTTCCTTTCCTCCTCCCTTTCCTTCTTTTTTTCAAGACAAGGTTTCTCTGTAGGTCCTGGCTGTCCTGAAATTCCCTCTGTAGACCAGGCTGCCCTCAAACTCAAGAGATCTACCTCCTGAGTGCTGGAACTAAAGGCATGTGTTATCACTGGCTAGTGGCAACAGGATCTTAATGTGTAGCCCTGGCTGGCCTGGAACTCTCTGTGTAGATTAGGCTAGCCTTAAACTCAAGAAGATCTACCTGCCTCTGCCTACCTGCCTCTGCCTTCAGAGTGCTGGTGTTAATGATGTGTACCACCACACTCAGCTTCATCCATCTCTGTCTATCTGTCTGTCTATCTGTCTGTCTGTCAAATCTATTTTAAGTGATGTTGACAGGTCCTAACTCGCAAAGGACAGCATCAGCATCTCCAGTATCAAAGCATATTCTCTGTAAAATGCTGACCAGTTAGTTTATTACCTGATAGAGAGTATCACTAGCTACCCTAAAGTGAGCATCCCAAAGTCTGGCCTGACCTTGAGGAAGAGCAACCTGCCTGGAGACCCAGTGAGATTCTTTGGGTCCCTAAGACCTTCATTTGAATTCAACCCTGAATGCAAATGGTATTATGGTATCTAGGGTGCTTCTAAGAGTGTCCCTTCCCACTACAGGGAAAAGAGGTTTGAGGTCTCGAATTTAGTTCTAAAGACTGATTTGTTTAGTGACCCAAAGTTAATATGCCTTTGTTGTCACAATTAAAAGAGACAGCCCCAGTATGCCTTATGAGATCCATTGAGTTATTTTCCTGTGTTATCATTTTAAATTGTTTTTGGCTCCCTGCTGTCTTTTAAATATATTGCTCTGCAGCTCAGGGGTATATGTAATACATGTATTTGTGGGTTCCACCGAGAAGATGGCCTAACTATCTTTATTCTAAAGAGAAAAGGCAACACCAAAAGCATACACAGCGCTATCAGCTGTTTCCTCTGTGCATTACCTTTGCCTGTGGTTGCTATGCAATCATGAGGCCCTGAGATCAGGAGCCAGGAATGACTGTTCCCACAATGGCTGTAGTACTGTGTCAAAGAGGGACAGAGACAAGAGGAGCACTCGGGCTTCCTGGCTGTCAGCTTAGCTGAGAAAATGCCGGCCCCAGGTCCAGGGGCTACCCTGCCTCAGAAAGAATGGGAGTAGTACGACAGTATTTTTAGTGTAATGCCCAAGAGGCAGGGTTCCAGGCACACCTTCAAAAGTTTGTCTGGATCAAGGTATGCTTCTGAGAAAATCTAACACAAATTGTTTAATTAATTATTTGATTAAGTTAATCAAAACAATTGATACAGGAAGACTCATCTTAATTGTGGGTGAGACCATTCTTTGAGCAGGGCTCTCTTCTTATTTTCTTACTTTTAGCTCTCCTCTCTCTCTCTCTCTCTCTCTCTCTCTCTCTCTCTCTCTCTCTCT
>JADRCD010198996.1:0-33376 GCA_019843815.1 Montemys delectorum | reverse complement strand
AGAGAGAGAGAGAGAGAGAGAGAGAGAGAGAGAGAGAGAGAGAGAGAGAGAGAGAGAGAGAGAGAGTACAATAACAGGAATTAACAGCCATTGGGAGTTAATATCTCTCAATCTCAATAGAATAAGTTTTCCTATAAAAAGACGCAAAGACAGCTGGTGCTTAATCAGGATATACCTGCTGAAAACAGGAAACATACCTCAGCAACCAAAGTAGTTATTACCTGGGAAGAAAGGGCTCGATAGAGATTTTTCAAGCAAACAAACCCAAGAAAGAAGCTGGAGTAGTTCTAATATCTAATAAAATATACTTTCAACTGAAAGTAAACAAAAGGACATGAAAGGACTCTGCAAGCTCATCAAAGGACAAATCTGCCAAAAGAATGTCTCAAGAACATCTATGCCTCAAATGTAAGGACACCCACATTCATAAAAGTAACATTATTAAAGCTTAAATTGTATATTTAATCCCACATATTAACAGTAGAAGATGTCAACATCCCACTCTCACCAATGGACAGGTCATAGAGACAGAGGTTAAACAAAGGATGAAAATAACAGGGCTTATCAATTAAATGATCTAACAGATATCTATAGAACACTCAAAAACAAAAGGATATACTTCTTCTCAGCACCTCACGGATTATTCTCCCAAACTGACCATAATGCCGTCACAAAGCAAGTCTCAGTACAAGAAGATTGAAATGACCTCTTGCATCTTATCAGATCATGATGAATTAAAGCTGGTTTCAACAACAACAAAAAGAACAGAAAGCCTACAAATTCATGGAAATGTGACTAACTCTCTACTCAATGATCTCTTGGTCATGAAGGAAAAAAAGAAATGAAAACTTTCTACAATTCAGTGACAATAAAGCCATAACATATCCAAAGATATGGGCTACAACAAAAAGCAGTGCTAAGAGTAAAGTTCATAACACCAAGTGCCTTCATAAAGAAACTGGAGAGATATCATACTAGCAAATTAATAGCATACCTGAAAGCTCTAGAAGAAAAAGGATTACACCTACCCAAGGGGATTAGATGGCGGGAAATAATGAAATTCTGGAATAAAATTAATAAATTAGAAACAAAGAAAACAATTAAAAGAATAAAGGAAATCAATAGCTGATTCTTTGAGAAAATCAACAAGATAGACAAAACACTTATCCAAACTCACCAAGAGACAGACAGTATACAAGTAAAAAAATTCAGAAATAAGAAGAGATACTTAACAACTGGCACTGAGGAAGTTCAAGGAAACATTAGGCCTTACTTCAAAAGACTTTACTCCATAAAATTGGAAAATCTCAATGAAACAGATAATTTTCTTTATAAAGACCACTTACTAAAATTAAATCAAGATGTGGGACTCATGGCTCCAGCAGCTCATGTTGCAGAGGATGGCCTAATCGGTCATCAATGGGAGGAGCCTTTAGTCCTGTGAAGACTCTGTGCCCTAATTTAGGAGAATGGCAGGGCCTGGAAGCTGGAGAGAGTGGTTAGTGAGCAGGGGGAGGGAGGGAGGAAATAGGTTTTTTTTTTCTTTTTTTTCGGAGGGGAATCCGGGAAAAGGAAAGGGGACATCATTTGAAATGTAAATAAAATAAAATATCTAATAAAAAATAAATAATTAATTTTTAAAAAGAGTAATTTGTTTCCCTAATGAAAAAACAAACAAACAAACAAACAAACAAACAAACTGAAACAGCCTTCTTATAACCCCTAAGGAAAGAGAAGCAGCCATCAAAATTCTCCCAACAGAAAACCCGGGACCAGATGGTTTTAGTGCAAAATCCTCAAACTTTCCAAGAAGAGCTAATATCAATATTCCTCAAACTATTTCACAAAATAGAAACAGAAGGAATATTGCCAAACTAATTCTCTGTGGCAACAATCACCCTGATACCTAAACTACACAAAGACCCAACAAAGGAAGAGAATTGCAGTCTAATTTTCCTTATGAACATTAATCAAAAATACCAATGAAATACCCATGAAATGAATAAAAGAACACATCAAAAATATCACCCACCATGAAGAAGTAGGCTTCATCCCAAGGATGCAAGGGTGGCTCAATATATAAAAACCCATGAATGTAATCTACTACATAAACAATCTGAACAAAATCAAAACATGACAAACTCATTAGATGTTGAAAATGGTTTGACAAAACCCAACACCCCTTCATGTTAAAAATCTTGATATCAGAGATACATAGCACATTCCTAAACACAATAAAGTCAATAAACATTAAGCCAATAGGCAACATAAAATTAAATTGACAGAAACTTAAAACAATTCCATGAAAGTTAGATACAAGACAAGGCTGTCTACTCTCTTGGTATCTCTTCAATATAATAATTGAAGTTTTAGTCAGAAAAATAAGACTAAAGAGACCAAAGGAATACAAATTAGAAAAGAAGTAAAAGTATTGCTATTCATAGATGTTATGTAAGTGAACACAACATTCTACCAGACAACTCCTACAGCTGATAAAGAGTATCAGCAGTGAATGGCTAAAAAATTACCTCAAAAAATTGGTAGCCCTCCTTTATATAAACAATAAAATGGCTGAGAAAGGAATTAGGGGAAAAACACCCTTCATAGTAGCCATAAACAATATAAAATATCTTGATGTAACTCAGACTGGTGGTGGCATGGGATAAGCACAGTCAAACTTCTCACATTCTGCCATTCCAAGACATGGTGCCTTGTGGCAGAGCAGACACAGACCGATATCATTCAAGTCCAAGTGGATCAAGGATCTCAACATAAAACCAGATGCTCTAAATCTAATAGAAGAGAGAGTGGGAAATAGCATTGAATGCATTAGCATAGGGAAAAACTTCATGAACAAAACACCAATGGCTCATGTCTTAAGATTAAAATTGATCATTGGGATTTCATGAAACTGTAAAGCTTCTGTAAAGTCAAGGACACTGTCAATAGGACAAATTCTTTTTAATTTAATATAGGAAACTTAAGAATTTTACTTGATATGGTTGCCCAAAAGATCAAGTTGATGACATCTAGACTGTAAATAAAAATATTAATCCTTATTTTATACATACTGTCACCTATTTAGAACCTCAGGCATTTACACACTTGTAAAATGTGGTCATAAGGACTGAAATCTTCTGAAGAATAAACTCCAAAGCTCCATTGGGCTTCCCTGGGAACTTGTAACTAGAATTTGAAATACACACATACACACCCACACACACCCACACACCCCCCCACACACACACGCACGCAAACACACACAAACACACACAAGCACACACCAATGTAAGAACAGAATTCTTAGTAAATATTTTCAGGGGTTCTGAAGTCATAGTCTATATTTATATTGTTGCAATGCTGTGGGGCTGAGGTCTGTCAGAACATCATAGAAGCAGATGTATGCAGCAAAAAATTATTTTCCTTATGATGGCTGGAAAACAATGTCAGTGAAACAGACTGGGACTACAAAGAAAACAAACAAACAAATTTTATATATATATATATGTATGTAAATATGTAATATTATAAAATATCAAAAATAATATAAACTGTAAAACTTATCATCATGAACTTCACAGCAGGTTTGTGAATCTTGGTCACAGAAATGTATAAAATTCAGTTAAGAGAAATATAAAAGTACATACAGAAATATAAATTGTTTTACTTTCTTGGATTACAAGATGTCAGTTTTTCCCCATGCTCTTTTAACTCTCAATGGAGTTCCAAAATCTGTGAATTTTGATCTCTTGTTCTTGCATTGTATATAAACTGAAGGGAACCCCACTAAGGTAAAATGGAAGCTGAGGTAGGATCTCTGCTTCTGTACCATGAACAAGGCATGAAGACTGAGGTGTACATGCAGGGCTTACAGAAAAATAGAGAAGGATTAAACTGTCTGGTATATTTATATGATAGAGATTTATGAAGGTTTGATCCCCTTTTCTAAATGTGAAGTTATTCTTTACATATTTGGGGCAGAAGTAAATTGTCTGTGAGTAGGGAAGAGGAAAACTTAGGTAGCCAGACAGAAAACCTTCAAGAGATTTTTTTTATCTCTCTAGTGATGTATGCAGATTAAGTATGAGTCTTTCCAGTGCTCTCTAAAGCCAGGATTAGACTTATGCTCACTGGTGGCTTATTTTCCATCCTGTCTAACTTGTAAAAGACTGTCTGCTGCTGTCAACTCAGTGAAATCTCTCTTAAGTAAAGCATGTGTGCACCTCCACTTCCTCGAAGTACTTCCATCTGCTCTAATTCCACTCTATTTTGAGCTCTTGAGTCATATGACTTAAATCCACATAAGTGTTGATTGTACATGATTGCCTTTATTGATTTCTGCTTGGACTAAACTTATTTTCAGAGCCTCTGTCCAACTTTAGCTAGATTTCTCTTGATTTTGTGTTTTATTTCTCATCCACTTCCTCTTTGGCTTAACACTAAACCAGGCCCTCTTCTTTTTTAATGCTCTGTCTACAAAGATACTGTACAATTCAGTCATGTTACAACTAACCCAGAGCTGGGACTTCTCAAGCACTCTACAATGTCTGAATCCATGTACAATCGTTGCATCACTCTCACATCATGTCTGCATCCGGAGTAACTAACAACTTAGGATTTAAAATCATGACAATGTTAATGTTGCCACTGTGACTAGTGTATAAGAAAATGAAAGCATTTTTGTAGTGCTTAGCCTTCTGTAATTACTTATCTTGTTACCTCCTCCTTAAGAGAGCTCCAAGAGCAGATTTCTTACCAAAGATTTATGTTGTTTCATGGTGTTAGGATTCATAGTCCCTACTTGTGTTGTTGCTTTGTTATGGAGATGATGTTTTGCAGAATATCCTAGAAACAGAAGCATGTAGCAAAAGATTATTTGACTTGGGGCAACTGGGAAATAAAGTCAGTGAAACAGACAGGGACAAGAAACAACTCACTGCATTCCAGGTTATACTCTGGGCCTACTTGAGCTTTCATTTTTGTACTTATGAATCCATCATGGGGTTAATTTGTTAATCCACTAGAGCCCTTATGATGCTATCCTTTGCACAAATCCCAGTAGCTCACAACTGAGCACCAAACGTATGAGCCTGGTAGGGCATCTCATCTTCAGGTTTAAAAATGGCCTGATTTGGGGGTAGATTTCTATTAAACTCAGTGACTATCCATCCTCAGTTCAGCCATCATATATCTTTCCATTTCAACATTAATCTTGGTGTCTTCCAATTATATTACTTTCTTATCCTATTCAAAGACATACAGTTACATAGCTAGCCTTTTAGGTAGGCATCTGGTAGAACCTATTCACACAGGATTAGAAACTTCTGGGTGGATCCCAGATCCCTGTCTTTACTTACATTCCTGGTGATTCACAGTCTATCTGTAGACAAGATTCCTGTTTCTTATTACTGAGACTTCTATGATTATTTATCTTTCTATCTGCTTATTAAGGAAAATTTTATCAAATGGAAATATGTTTTTATTCTTCAGAAAATCTTTTTTTAAAAGAAAAAGTGTCAAAATTCATTGGTAAAACACAATCACTTAAATAGAATAAAATTGTATTCATGTTGTAAAACACAAACATAATTACTCCTATCAATTATTTTTTGGTTGTTTGTTATTTTTTTATTATATATTTTCTTTATTTACATGTCATATATCTCCTTTCCCAGTTTCCCTTCCAAAAAAAAAAAAAAAAAAAAAAAACCAAAAAACAACAACAAGAACAAACCCCTGTTCCCTCCCTCCTCCTCCTTCCCCCTGATTGCCACCCCACTCTCTCCTGCTTACTGGTCCTGGCACTCCCCTACACTGGGGCACAGAACCTTCACAGGGCCAATGGCCTCTCCTCACATTGATGACCGACTTGGCCATCCTCTACTATACATATGCTGCTGGAGCCAATAGTCCCACCATGTGTTTTCTTTGGTTGGTGGTTTAGTCCCTGGGAGCTCTAAGGGTACTAGTTAGTTCATATTGTTGTTCATTCTAAGGGGCTACAAACCCTTCAGCTCCTTGGGTCCTTTCTCTAGTTTCTTCATTGGGGACCCAGTACATCGTTCAATGTATGGTTGTGAGCCTCTACTTCTGTATTAGTTGGGTACTGTCAGAGCCTCTAAGGAGACATCTATATCAGGTTGGATTGTCCTTCCTTCAGTCTCTGCTACATAGTTAGTATCTACAAGTCCTTCCTTGGGTATTTTGTTCCACCTTTTAAGAAGGAATGAAGTATCCACATTTTGGTCTTCCTTCTTCTTGAGTTTCTTGTGGTTTGTGGATTGTACTTTGTATATTCCAATCTTCTGGGCTAATATCCACTTATCAGAGAGTGCATACCATGTGTGTTCTTTTGTGATTGGGTTACCTCACTCAGGATGATACTCTCCAGATCCATCCATTTCCCTAAGAATTTCATAAATTCGTTGTTTTTAATAGTCGAGTAGTACTCCATTGTGTAGCTGCACCACACTTTCTGTATCCATTCCTCTGTTGAGGGACATTAGGGTTGTTTCTGGTTTCTGGCTATTATGAAGAAGGTTGTTATGAACATAGTGGAGCATGTGTCCTTACTACATGTTCGAGCATCTTCTGGGTAAACAGAGAATTCTCAACTGAAGAAAATTGAATGGCCAAGAAACACCTAAAGAAATGTTCAACATCCTTAGTCATCAGGGAAATGCAAATCAAAACAACCCTGAGATTCCACCTCACACCAGTCACAATGGCTAGGATAAAAAAACTGAGGTGATAGCAGATGCTGGAGTGGTTGTGGAGAAAGAGGAACACTCCTTCATTGCTTGTGGGATTGTAAGCTGGTACAACCACTCTGGAAATCAGTTTGGTGGTTCTTCTGCAAATTGGACAGAAAATCTTATATATAAGATAGTTTCAAAAAAGTCAGTGGCAGATCAAGATAATTTAGATCTTTAACACTATTGTGAGAAATCCCTTCTACACTGAAGTATTCTCTGGCTTCTACTTGCCTTCCTCCATCTTTTGAGTTACATATGTGTGCCCTTGGACTCATCATCTCCACCTACATTCTTCCTCTGCCAGGTACCTATAGTGTAATTATCATTACCAAGCACTCTGGAACACAACTTTAAAAAAGTCTTCACATTTTTTTGTTCTTTCTTACTACCTAGGAGGGTGTTAATAAGTCTTTCTACAGTTATTAATATTAATTTGGACATCCAGGCAGTGCTTAATACATATATTCTGCATTTTGTCATTGTATACAGCTGCGACTTGCATTTAAATTGGTATAATGATGCCCCAATATTTGTAAAGCATTGCTTCAGGTCTTATGTTAGTATGAGCACACACTTAGAAATATTTAGGGAGGATTTCAGTGCAAAAATAGATGATGTATAAATTTGCCCCCAAAGGGTTTTATCATTAAGGAAATTATAACTACCACTGGGAGTTAATCTGTCTATCAGTTGGAGAGTGCTGCCTTGCCCAACACTTAAGAATAAAGAGGACTTATGGGAAACAAATGCTATTGAATTATAATTTAGGGAGTCCAGGATGTTACTTGGGTCAATATCTGCACTTCTACCTCAGAAAAAAAATCACTCAGTCAACTACTACTGATGGTTGGGCTTGAAGCAATCAGTCATGATGCTCACTGACCAGGGTGGGTATTTTGAAGGTGCCAAGAAAAGTCATAAGAAGCCTTTTGTTAAGATGTTCCTTAGAAATATTGGTGTGTACTTTCTATGTGAAATTTAGCAAATCAGTTAATAGCATTGGTCCTGTAATGCTGGTTTAAATTGAAAAGGAATTTGTAATCTGTATGGCCTAATATAGACAGTGTTCTGTCTCTTCCTCTTCTCTTTTCTAAGAAAAATATTTATTCCAAAGAGAAGTGCATTTCCTTTGCTTTTCCCAAAGAATAATGAATTAAGAAATAATTTCTGCGGTGGGATGATTGGGTATAGGGGATAGTTCTGAAAGATCAGAAGTATCTATGCCTCTATTATTGATTTTTATATATTGAATTTTATTTCTTTGTTAGAAAATGCGACACTGAATAATTTTGTGCAGGAAGGATTTGTCTTGGCTCACAGTTTCAAAGGATATTAGTCCAAAATGATGGGGAAAACATAGAGGTAAAGGTTATGGCAGAGTCTTAGCACATCATAATGGAACAGAAAGAAGGCACAGTGGTAGGAACAAAGGCCAGATTACAACATTCATAAAACTTCACTTAGTGATCTATGCCCTGCCACACTGACAGGACCCTCCTTCCAAAATTTCCACAGTCTGCCTATAGATCCATAAACTGGAAAACAAGCATTCAAACTTTTGAGTGTGTTGGGGACATTTCATTTTCAGTGATAAAGATGTTGATGTTCCACCTTTCTGGTATCAGTAAAGAGTATTAAACATGAATTTCAGGGTCATAGAGAGAAGACTGAACTTAATATTGCAACAGAAATAACTAACAGTGAAAAATATTATCTAGCACAAGTTTTGGAAGACAAGTGTTATGTTTATATCTTAACCATATCCTTGGTGCATGTGTGGTGTGTGGAGTCAATTGCATCAAACCAAAGCACTCTAGGATAACAGTTGCTCTAAGTCCAATACATTTCATTAGCAAAACCTGCATAACATTGTACACATATACACAAATATTTTTTTCTTAAATTTTAATATTTACGTCATGCTGGCAGTATACATTTCTATATTTATATGCAGTTATTTAGTTTAACAGAATGATTATGAAATTTATCTATATTGCTGGCTATGGGATATTCTTTTATATTAAATAGTGTTCCAGTTGATCTAGTTTAAATATATAGATTCAACTTTTGTACCATCAGTATTACTGCTAATGGCTGATGACATAGATTACAGGTGGAATGCTTGCCTTGAATGTGTGAGGTGTTCGATTCAATTCTGAGTATCAGTTAAAAACTGTTTCAGAATGTTATTAGGCATATCTATTCAGGAATCAACAAAGAGTGTTTGTACAATATACATTAAGAAGTATTATTAATTGTGAAATTGGCTTATCTAGACTTACTTTATGGTTCAAATTCACACACCCAGCAGCATTGCCCAGCAGCATTAGGTAGTTTAGCCCCAAAGTGTACATATTATTTTTTATAAATTATTTCTTTCTATTTTTTGAGAGTATAATATAAGCACATCATTTCTGTCTTACATTTTTCTGTGCTCTCTTATATACTCCTTGCTCTGCAAGTTCATAGATTCTTTTTAAAATTTCTTTTCCATATGTATATAGATATACATATATATACATGTATATGTATACATCTATATATATGTATGTGTGTATATATCAGAATTTTGGTATATACCTTTTCCTATGTTTTATTTTTAAATTAAATTCTTTGTTAATCATTTCACAAGAGTTTAAGTGTTATCTGTATTTATAGGACACCATTTGATATTTAAATACTTTGAAATGCTTAAGTTAGGTCTGCTTTCTAAATATTTTATAATTTGCTAATAATGTAAATGTGCAAAACTCTGCTAGCTTTTGGAAAATAGAGTTTATTTTCAGTTCTGATTGAACCCTCATATGCAGTAGCAGAGCTTATAGTTAACTTGGGTGTGTGAACATTTATCATGCTTCCTAGAAGGAACTACTATAACTTTGAGATTTCACTGACTCTATAAACTTATCTTCAAATGTGGGTAAAATATGGAAATGTAAATCTTCCTACCCATGAATATATTACGCCTCTTCATTTGTTCAGATTTTTGCTGTTGCTTCTAACACTGAAAAATAATTTGTTGTATGTTTCAAGACAGTGTTCTATCTCTTCTGGGCTATAATCTTTCTAACTTCAACAATGTGTATTGTTGATAAATTGGTAGGTTTGAAAAATTAATTCTTTGGGTAAGAGTCACTACATGCCTAACCTACCTATTCTGCTTTGGGATGCAAATTCAAATCACATTTGTGAGAAGGATGGTTCATTTTCAAATGTATTTTCATGAAGCTAAAAATAAAAATTCCCATAATATTTTTGGGTGTCATTTCTTAACTTTGTAAATTATTTAGTTAGCCATGACACATGGTACAATGATATATTTTGCTGTGTGTGGTATTGTAATCAAGAGAAAAGATGACTAAAGTGTATTTATTTCACTCTAACAATGTTTATAATATCTTATAAATTCAACATTTGTGTTTTTGAGTTTGTCTTTTTTTATTTTTTTATTGGTTATTTTATTTATTTACACTTCAAATGTTATCCCCCTTCCTAGTTTCCCCTCCACAAGGTCCCTCTCCCCTTACCCCTGCCTCTATGAGGGTGTTCCCCCACTCACTTCTGCTTCAGGGGTCTAGCATTCCCCTACCCTGAGTCATTGAGCCTCCATAGGACCAAGAGACTCCAATCCCAGTGATAAACAATAAGGCAATCCTCTGTTACATATGCAGCTGGAGCCATGGGTCCCTCCATGTGTAATCTTTGGTTGGTGGTTGAGTTTCTAGGAGATTTGGGGTATCTAGTTGATTAATATTGTTGTTCTTCCTATGGGGTTGCAAACCCCTTCAGCTCCTACAGTCCTTGCCCTAACTTCTCCATTGGGGTCCAATGTTTGGCTCTGTACATCCACATCTGTATTGGTCAGGCTCTGGCAGAGCTTCTTAGGGGAGAACTGTCACAGAATTTTCCCTCTCCAATTAAATTAGTGCAAGGGAGGCCTGTGATTGGACAGGAAAAGGGAAGCTACAGCTAAGAGTTGAAGGGACAAAGGGTCTCAGGAGGAGAGGGAAGGAGACTGGAATCCAACATGGTGTTATCAAAAGGTTAGAATTTTTGGGTTAAAGCTTTATCATTATCAATGATAATGGCTTTGAAATTATTTATTGGTGTTTTGTAAATTGTGATTTCATTGATACATAAATCTAATTGGTTAACTAAAGCCTCAAGAGTCATGATTTTATTAGGTTACAGGGTATTGTGTTATCAAACCACAAGGGTGGCCGATCTATTTGGTTGCTGGAGTGTGGGGCTGCCGGGTGCTAGAGATTGTGGCAGAGAGGGAACTAGTGGACCATAGGACAAGTGAGCCACAAGCTACAGGGGCCAGCTGTGGAGAGTTGGCAGGCCAGAAGGAATGCAGAAGCATGGTTCTGCAACAGGGAGAGTTGGCAGGTTCATTTTTTAATATTTCACACAACACAGCTATACCAAGTTCTTGTCAGTAAGCATTTCTTTGCATCAGTAATAGTGTCCAGATTTGGGGTCTGCAGATGGAAGAGATCCCTACGTGGGGCAGTCTCTATAGATCCCTACGTGGGGCAGTCTCTGGATGGCTTTCCCTTTAGTCTCTGCTCCACTATTTGTCCCTGCATTTCTTTTTAACAAAAGGAATTCTGAATTAATATTTTTGAGGTACGTGGGTGACCTCATCCCTCAACTGAGGACTGTGCTATCCACTGGATAAGGTCTCTACATGGTTCTATCTCCCCGTTGTTGGATATTTTGGATAATGTCCTCCCTGTTGGGTCCTGAATGTTTCAGATGCCAGTTTTTGAGTTTTTTCAGTTGTACTTAGTTATATACCTTCCAGATGATTTCTAAGAGTTCTCTGATGGTTTGAGTTCACTTTTTCCCATGCTGTTTTGTATTTCTACCTTAAGGTATATATAAGTGTTTTCATAGCCATTTTATTTTATTTTTCTTAGTTTTAAACAAAGTGTCTTAATGAAATAGTTATATGATATAGCAAACATATGATAGTGTGTATGTGTGCATGTATATGTGTGTTACAGAATGTCTGTGTTATGTTTAGCATGTCTTTCAGTATTGATCTATATACTGGATTCTACTGGAGTCTATATTCCTCAAAGCTCATATCAGAGTAATAATTTTTCTCCCCATCAAGAGTTCCTGTCACTGTGACATTTACATTTACATGTTTCACCTAAATTCCCCATGACTTCATTTGCTCTTGTCTCCCTTTTTTCTGATTGACTTTTTATATCATGCAGGAAGAATGCAGTGAAAAAATGGAAAAATAGAAAGATCTGTGCACAAAACCATAAAGAAGTGCACATCATGTCAAAGTGACATTCCATAAAAGTTTGTTACACATGAAGCTGTCTTTGGATGACCACAGCAGAGGCTTTGGGAGGGATGAGCATAATATGCCCATAAATGAAAAGTCAGAGTCTCAAATAATATAAAACTAGTGACAAATCAATCGTTAATGAAAGTTCCAGAAGCTCGGATTTAACAAGCAGCTAAATGCTTGTTAAATGCACTGGGGTTCAGTCTACACTGGCCAAGTGTTGTGGGCAGGTGGCTGGGCATAATTCAGCCAGTCAATTAACATATCCTGTTACAGATTACAGTGCCTGTTCACAATGGTCTTTAAAAAGAAGAAAATCCCTCAGAGGTCATATGATCAAACTACTTATGGAAGCACTACAATGGAAGTGGCTAAGTGTCACAGTGTCACAGTGTCACAGTGTCACAACTCTCTTCAAATTATTTCTCTGTATTTATTTCTGCATCAACTTTGCAAATTTAAATTTTAATTGCAAGAAAACAGGTCAGGTAGGATTCGAGCATTCAAGATGTGATTGCCAGAACTCCCTGAAATGGTATGCAGAACAATAAGTTTAATGAAGAAGGAAGCAGAGCAAAAGACACATACAAAAAAATTAAATAAAGGAAGAAATTTAAGGTTTTGGATTGGTGACTAAAGCCCAAAACCATCTCTTGAGTGTGTAAGAGGCAGGGGAACTTTATTATCCCCAAATCAATGCCCAGTTTACTCATCCTGAGTAATTACCCAGTATGCATTGGGAAAGAGCATTGCACCCAGCCAGGGACTCATATGTCTACATAAGATGACAAGTGGATTGAACTCAAGCTAAAGACACCAGGTTTTGAGAGATAGCCCCTATAAGAGAATACATAAAGAAGATGATTTCACGGGCATCTGAGCTACAAGCTTTCCATCACTCTCTCCCTCATGAGCTTGTGTCTGCAGTGGGTAACCTGCAGGCTGGTTTTCTTCATTGCCTCCAGCCTTCATCAACATGAAAAATGTGAGATTTTTCAGGTTTTTTTTCTTTCTTTCTTTTTTCTTTCTTTGGTATCTACTACAGTAAATCAATATCCAATATGTTAAAGTCACATTTTCATCCAAGACAATTCTGTAAATATAGAAATAATTTATGTTACAAATTAAGCTGCAAGCAGTTGATAGACTGTCTCTTGAGTGTCTGTGTTATCTTGTTAGGGAAATGAGGCAGAATGGTTACAAAGAGTTAGTGAAAGGGATCACAGCACACTGGGCTATTAAGTGCCTTGTTGCTGGGAGTGGTAGCTATAAGAATTTATGCTTGTGTAAAAACTTAAAGAGTTGAGTTACTATATGCAGTTTTACAAAAACAAATATAAGGTATGTCAAATTTTAGGCAAATGTCTTTCGACATTTTTTTGTTGAAAGAAAAAAAAAAACACCCAAGAATTTTCTGTTGTTAACAATATGTTGCCTGAAAACAGAAACAAAGTAAAATCAACCAGTCATGAATCATCAGCTATCAATTAATCAATTGTGGCCATGAAGCCATTGTTTCATTCTGCCCTCTTTAAAGTGTATAGTCACCTGTCCTTTGTTACCCCTTTAAACCAATGCTTCATTTCAATTCACAGTTTTGTGTTTTAATTGGAAGTTCCTTTCTTTTTCAGATGTAAACAATCTTCTGGTTTGTGTGTTAACATTCAAAGATAGGTGTGATGGTGTGTTCAGAGAGCAGTTTCTGCCTCTGTGCCACAGTTTGCACATTGTCACAGCACTATAAAAGCATCTCACTGCATCCATCCCTTTAGTAATGACTCTAATGCAGACTGATAAAAACACATGCTGTGTCTTATGCTATATGCTATGTATTCCTAATTGGACATTTGTTAGATGTTTAATAATGACTGAAGCTTCACTGTGTCTCATATATTATGGAATAAATGTGTCAAAAAAGCCGTGGCATGCTCAGAAACTTTATTTTCAATGAGACAAGTCATAGAAGGTGGATCGGCTCTCTGAGCCCGATATGGGCAGCGATGGGATTCGAGTAGCAGATGATGAAAATCACACAGCTGGGATATTTTCTTGCTTTAGAAATAGAGGCCAAATAAAAAATGTTAATCTGATCCTTTGCCATATTTATTGCTCACGGTCTGTTTAAACTAACTTTAAACAGAGTTATATTGGTGATGCCATCATTTGTTGGCTAGAGAGCAGGAGAAAAATTTTCTTAAAAGATCTAATCTTCCCTTTCTGCCCAGTTCTTTCTGTTGAAGCAGACTGCTAGCTAGTCTGCTCTTCTGAAGACATCATGTCCTGAACCACCCCAGAAGATCCACTACACTCCAAGCAGTTGGTAAGGAGCCTCAAGTAGTCCTAAAGCTCCATCTGAGATCCCAGTGGACTTGGAAAACATCAACCCCCCAAATCTCTGCCCCCAGAATACCACTTCCCTTCCACCTGGTCCTTTCTGCTGGGTTAGACCACTAGCTAGTCTGATCCACTGAAGACACCATATCTTGAGCCATCCCAGAAGATCTGCTGCACTCAGAGCATTTAGACAACTGATACCATAGCCTCAAGGCATCCCAAGAGATCTGCTACACACAGGGCAACTGAGCAACTGATCACCAGCTTATCTGCTCCCCTGAAGACACTGCAGCTTGAAGACATCCCAGGAGTTCCTCTGCATACATAGCAACTGGGCAAAAGAGACCAAAGTCTGAAGACTTCCCAAGGGATCTGTGGCATGCAGGGCAACTGACACAACAGACTGAAAACCTCCCTGGAGTTCTGCTGCACATAGGGAAATACAAACCACGCTCTGTAGCCACTCCCCCCAACCCGAGAACATCTTCACACAGGACAAAGGGTTGACTACTTCTATGAAAACTCAACAGTCTGAAGGTCTACTAGTAGATCTACTACAGCTAGGGCAACAGACCAGCAGCTTCTCTACCCCTCTGAAGAGCCCACAGTTGGAAGACCCCTGAGGTTGTCTGCTATAGCCAGGGCCGCAGGCCTAACAGGAGATCTGAAGCAACCCAGGGACAAAGAGCACATTCCAGATAGAGTCACTTAGACCAGAAAAGACCAGGGATAACCTTATGGTGAGAGGCAATCATAAGACCATGAGCAACAGAGGCCAATAATACTCCCACCACAGTAATCCATGAACACACCAACACATGTGAAAATCTGGAAGCAGACCTAAAATCCTATCTCAGGAAGATAATAGAGTCCTTTATGGAGGATATAAAAAACTTACTGAAAGAAATACAGGAAAACACAGGCAAATAGGGAGAAGCCCTGAAAGAGGAAAGAAAAAATTCCCTTAAAAACATACAAGAAAACACAATCAAACAAGTGAAGGAATTGCATAAAGCAGTTCAAGACCTAAAAGTAGAAGTAGAAATAATAAAGAAAACAAGCACAAATGGAGGCAAACCTGGAACTGGAAAACCTAAGAAAGAGGTCAGGAATTACAGATGTAGGTATCACCAACAGAATACAAGAGACAAAAGAGAGAATCTCAGGTGTAGACGATACCATAAAAGAGATTGACACAACTGTCAAAGAAAATTCAAAACATAAAAAACTCCTAACCCAAAGCATCCAGGAAATTCAGGACACAATGAAAAGACCAAGTCTAAGAATGATCACAGTAGAGGAGAACAAATATTTCCAGGTCAAAGGACAAGAAAATGTCTTCAACAAAATCATAGAAGAAAACTTCCCCAACCTAAAGAAAAAGATGACCAAAAAAAGTACAAGAAGCCTATAGAACACCAAATAAATGGGACCAGAAAAGAAAATCCTTTCATCACATAATTATCAAAACTCTAAATGCACAGAAAAAAAGAAAGAATATTAAAAGCTGCAAGGGAAAAGAGCCAAGTAACGTACAAAGGTAGGCCTATCAGAATTAAAACAGACTTCTCAACAGAGACTATGAAAGCCAGAAGAGTCTGGTCAGAGGTTATGCAGACTCTAAGAGAACACAAATGCCAGGCCAGGCTATTATACCCAGCAAAACTCTCAATCAAAATAGATGGAGAAACCAAAATCTTCCAGGACAAAACCAAATTCAAACAGTATCTATCTACCAATCCAGCCCTACAGAGGATCCTAGAATGAAAACTTCAACATAAGGAAGGTACTGACCCTAAAGAAAAGCCAAAATATTAAGCGTCTTACAATAAAGTCAAAACAAGAGAACCACAAGCATATAAAGACACCTACAAAAACAAACATAACAGGAACAGTCATCTGCCTTTAATATCACTTAATATTAGGGACTCAAGTTGCCTATAAAAAGACATAAGTTAACAGACTAGATAGGCAAAAACAAGATCCAGCAATTTTCTGCATGCAAGAAATGCACCTCAATAACAAAAATAGGCACTATCTCAGAGTAAAAGGATGGAAAAGGGTCTTCCAAGCAAATGGTCCCAAGAAACAAGAAGTTGCCATCCTAATAGCCAATAATAGACTTTCAACCAAAGTTATCAAGTGTGATGAGGAAAGACACTTCATATTCATAAAAGGGGAAATCCATCAGGAAAATATCTAAATTCTGAACATCTATGCCCTAAATGCAAAGGCAACCACATTCATTAAAGAAACTTTACTAAAGCTCAAAAAACACATTGAACCCCACACAATAATAGTGAGAGACTTCAACACCACACTTTCACCAACAGATAGATCCATTGAAAGAAACTAAACAGAGACACTGTAAAACTAATAGAGGTTATGAACCAAATGGATTTAATAGATATCTAGAGAACATTTCACCATAAAACAAAAGAATACAACTTCTTCTAAGAACCTCATGGTACCTTCTCCAAAATCAACCATATAATTAATTGGTCAGAAAACAACCCTCATCTAATACAAGAAGCTTGAAATAATCCCATGCATTCTATCAGATCACCATGGTTTAAGACTGATCTTAAATAATAGCAAAAATAACAGAAAGCCCAAATACACATGTAAACTGAACAACTTTCTACTCAATGAGAACTTGGTCAAAGGAGAAATAAAGAAAGAAATTAAAGACTTCCTGGAGTATAATTAATATGTTGACATACCATACTCAAAATTATGGGACACAATGGAAGCAGTGCTAAGAGAAAAGTTCATAGCATTAAGTACACTGGCAAAGAAACTGGAGAGATTTAACAATTTAACTGCACACCTGAAATCTCTAGAACAAAAAGAAGCAAAAAGACCCAGGAGGAGTAGACACAGGAAATAGTCAAATTTGAGGCAGAAATCAACCAAATAGAAAGAGGAGAATAATACCAAGAATCAAACAACAAAAAGCTCATTCTTTGAGAGAATCAACAAGATAGATAAACCCTTAGCTGAACTAACTAAAGGGCCCAGAAGCAGTATCCAAATTAACAAAATCAGAAATGAAAATAGAGACATAACAGCCAAAACAAAGGAAACTCAAAAATTCATCAGAATCTACTACAAAAGTCTATACTCAATAAAACTTGGAAATCTAGAAGAAAGAGATAGTTTTCTAGACAGATATCACGTATCAAAGTTAAATCAAGAGAAGGTAAACTATCTAAACAGGAAAAAGTCATTAAAAACTTCCCAACCAAAACAACAACAACAACAACAACAACAACAACAACAACAAAATCAACAAAAAAAACCACAAAACCAAACCAAAACAAAACAACAATAAAAGCCTCCCAGGACAAGACATATGTAATGTAGAATTCTACCAGACCTTTAAAGAAGACTTAGTACTAAAAATCCTCAAAGTATTCCATAAAATAGAAACAGAAGGAACACTATCTAATTGATTCTATGAAGCCATAATTACTCTGATACCTAAACCACACAAGGATTCAACCAAAAAAGAGAATGTCAGACCAATCTCACTTCTGAATATCAATGCAAAAATACTCAATAAAATTCGTGCAAACTGAATCCAAGAACACATCAAAACCATAAAGTAGTCTTCATTCTGGGGATGCAATTTTGGTTCAATATACAAAAATCAATGTAATTCACTATATAAACAAAGTCAAAGAAAATGGTCACAAGATCATCTCCTTAGATGCAAAAAAGCATTTGACAAAATACCATATCCCTTCATGTTAAAAGTATTGGAGAGACCAGCAATTCAAGACCCATACCCAAACATAATAAAAGCAATTTACAGCAAGCCAACAGCCAATATCAAGTGAAATTGCTTGAAGCAATCCTTCTAAAATCAGGCACAAGACAAAGATGCCCACTCTCCCCATATCTATTAAATATAGTACTTGAAGTGCTAGCTAGAACAATAAGACAACAAAAAAGAGATCAAGGGGATAATATTTGCAAATAAGAAATAAAGATAGCACTATTTGCAGATGATATGATAATATACATAAGCAACTCCAAAAATTCTACCAGAGAAATTTTCCAGCTGATAAACGACTTCAGCAAAGTGGCCAGATATAAAATTAACTCAAATAAATCAGTATCTGTCCTTTATACAAATAATAAGCAGTTGGGAAAGAAATTAGGGAAATAACTCACTTTTTAATAGCCATAAATAATATTAAACATCTTGGGTAGCTCTAATCAAACTAGTAAAAGAACTGTATGACAATAACTTCAAGTCTCTCCAGAAAGAATTTGAAAGTCTCAGAAAATGGAGAGATCTCACATGCTCATGGATTGGCAGAATGAAAATAGTAAAAATGGCCATCCTACCAAAGGCAATCTACAAATTAAATCCAATCCTCATCAAAATCCAAACACAATTCTTAAAAGAGAGGGAAAGAGTAATTCTCAAATTCACCTGGAAAGGCAAAAATCCCAGAATACTGAGAACAATTCTTAATGATAAAAGAATAGCTGGGGGAATCACCATCCCTCCCCTCAAGCTTTATTACAGAGCAATAGTTATAAAAACTGCACAGCATTAGTACAGAGACAGACAGATTGATCAATGGAATAGAACTGAATGCCCAGAAATAAAACCACACACTTACGCATACGTACACTTGATTTTTGTCAAAGAAGCCAAAAATATACAATGGAAAAAAAGAAAGCCTTTTCAATAAATGGTGCTCGTCTAACTGGCTGTCTGTAGGTAAAAAATGAAAATAGACTCATAATTTTCACCTTGCAAAAAACTCAAGACCATGTGGATTAAGGACCACAACATAAAACCAGATACACTGAATCTAATAGAAGAGAAATAGGGAACAAGTCTTGAACTCATTGTCACAGGGGGGAATTTCTTAAACAGAACTCCAATGGTTCATGCTCTAAGATCAAGAAATGGTAAATGGGACCTCATAAAACTGGAAACATTCTGAAAGGCAAAGGACATAGTCAATAAGAAGAATCAGCAACATACAGATTGGGAAAAAATCTTCACTAACCCCACATCCGATAGAGGGCTAATATCCAAAATATATAAAAGAACTCAAGAAGCTAACCACCAAGAAAAACCCCCCCAAAAAAAACAAAAAAAACAAAAAACCAACCAAACAAAAAACAAACAAACAAACAAAAAACCAACAAAAAACAAAACAAAACAAAACGAAAAAACAAGCAATACAATAAAAAAGGGGGTGGGTGGGTATAGAACTAAACTGAGAATTCACAACAGAGGACTCTCAAATGTTTGAAAAGCCCCTAAAGAAATGTTCAAAGTCCTTATTGATCAGAGAAATGCAAGTCAAAACAAGCCTGAGATTCCACCTTACACTAATCAGAAGGGCTGAGATCAAAACCTCAGGTTACAACACATGTTGGCATGGATGAGGAGAAAGAGGTACACTCCTCCATTGCTGGTGTGATTGCAAACTAGTACAACCACTCCAGTAATCAATCTGGAGGTTCCTCAGAAAATTGGACTCTTGGAAGAGATGCCCCACCAGGCTACAGGGGCACATGTTCCACTATGTTCATCGTGGCCCTGTTTGTGATTGCCAGGAGCTAGAAACAACCCAGTTATCCTAGGACAGAAGAATGGATAAAGAAAATTTGGTTCATTTATACAATGGAATACTATTCAGCTATTAAGAATGAGGACATCCTGAGTTTTGCAGGTGAATGGATGGAACTAGAAGATAACATCCTGAATGAGAACCAGAAAAACACGAATGATATGTTGTCTCTAATAAGTGGATATTAGTAAAAAAAAAAAAAGTAACAGAATACTCAAGATTCAGTCCACAGAAGTCAAAATGTCATCAAATAGAAGGGCCCAAGTGAGAATGCTTCAGTCCCACTTGCAAGGGAGAAGATAGCAATCACAAAGGGGAGGGAGGAAGGGAATTGGGAGAGAAAGTGGACATGTAATGGGAAGAGGGAAACATGATCTGATACTGGATGAGGGAAAAGGACTCAAGCCCTGAGGGCCAGCAGAAAGAATGGAAACAGGCAACTTCGGGAGATAACAGGTTGGGGGGATTCTCCAGAATGTAGTAGACACCTGAGTGATAAGAAACTCTCAGGACTCAAAGAGAAGGACCTTAGATGAAATGCTCTACAGTGGGAAGAGCTAATTTGTAGTCTACCTCCAGCAGAAATACAAGGTATCAAGTGAGGGATGGGGTTGCCATCTCACAGTCACAACTTTGACCCATCATTATTCTTGTCTATAAGAATTGCAGGGACAGAAATGGAGAGGATCCTGAGGAAAAGAAGGTCCAGCGACAGGCCCAAAGTGGGATCAAGCTGAAGGGGAGGTCCCAAGGCCCAACACTTACTGAAGTTACGAAGCACTCACAAAAAGAGGACTACCATGACTACACTCTGAAAGACCCAACAAGCTACTGAAAAAGTCAGATGCAGATATTAACACTCAACCAAAGACAGAAGCTCCTGATCCCTTTGGTTGAATTAGGAAAAAGCTGGAAGAAGCTGAGGAGGAAGGTGACCTTGTAGGTGGACCAGTAGTCTCAATTAACTCGACCCCCAAGATGTCTCAAACACTGGACCACCAACCAGGCTGCATACAACAGCTGATATGAGGCCTCCAAAACATAAACAGTAGAGGACTTCTAGGCCCAGGTTCAGTCAGAGAAGACGCATCTAACCCTCAAGAGACTGGAGACCCCAGGGAGTTTAGAAGTCTGTGGGGACATCCTCTTGAATGTTCTCCCTGACTGTTTATTTTTGACAATAGATCTTTCTCATTAAAATAAACAAAAACAAACAAAAATGTTCTAATCTGTGCTTCCAAATTTCTACCACGTAAATAATGTGAAAGGAAAGCAGGTGCTCTGCTGTTACAGCTGTCTACATGGGATGTTAGACAACTCAGAAGGGCCTTTACCCCACAAGCAGTTCTTAGAGAGGTCCTTGAATCAGTTGTCCCACTTTCATCTCTGGTAGTGCCTCTGTTAAATTCCCACGATTATTTTAGTGTCAAATAACAGAATAAAAGACCGATTCACTTATATATACCCACCGGTGGATTTGGTGTCCTCATTTCTGAACAAATGTTTTTCTGCCCTGTCGTTTGGGGAGGAGCTCTTAGAAGCTCTATTGCTGATCACCTCACCAAGCTCCTACTCAGAGCTTTCTATTGTTCCTGGTTGCCTTAACCTTGAGGAAGAGACTCCCCAGACACCGGTTCTTCAAGTTAAACCTGTAAATTAAAGAGGTCTTCTGTAAGATATTCTTTTTTTTTTTTTTTTTGAAAAAGTTTTTTTTGTGTAGCCCTTAGCTCTGGCTTTCCTAGAACTCACTCTGTAGACTAGGCTGGTTTTGAATTCTGAAATCTGCCTGCCTCTGCCTCCCAAGTGCTGGGATTAAAGGCCTGTACCACCACTGCCCGGCAAGAATATTTTCAAGTTCTATCTGATGTTTAGATGTGAGTCTCCGTTTCTCTTTCCATCAGCTGCTGGGTGGAGGCTCTCAGAGGACAGTTATGATAGGTTCCTGTCTGCAAACCTAACTGAGTATAATTAATAGTGTCTTGGATTAGTTCTTGCTGTTGGGATGGGCCTCAAATTGGGGAGTTCATAGGTTGGCCATTCCCCCAGTCTCTGCTCTATCTTTGTCCCTGAACATTTTGTAGGCAGGACAGATTTTAGGTCAAGAACTATGGGTGGCTTGCTGTACTTACTCTTTCACTGAGAGTCCTGCCTGGATACATGAAGTGACCATTTCAGGATCCATATCCCCCATTGCTAGAGATCTTAGCTAGGATTACCTCCTTAGACCTTTTTGGGCCTCTCCCAATCCCAGGTCTCTGATATCTCCTAGAGATTGCCCCTCCATGAATCTCCCTTCTCTGTATACTGCTCTCTCTACATGTGATCTCCCCCACCTGCCCTGCTTCCCTCCCCATACCCTCTTCCACCCATGCCCTCCTTCAATTTCTCCCCAGTATCTATTTGCTTTCCCCATCTGAGAAAAATTCAAACATCCTCCCTTAGGTATTCCTTGTTATTTGACTTATTTGAGTCTATTGATAATAAGCTTGGTTATTGTATAGTTTATGACTAATATCCACATATAAGTGCATACATACCATTATGTCCTTTTTGGTATGGGTTACCTCACTCAGGATGATACTTTCTGGATCCATCCATTTGCCTATGAAGTTAATGATGATTTTGTCTTAATGGCTGAGTAGTATTCCATTGTGTAGATATACCACATTTTCTGTATCCATTCTTAAGCTGAGATAGAAGCATCTATGTTTCCAGTTTCTTGCTATCATGAATAAAGCTGCAATGAACATAGCTGAATATAAGAGTCTTTGTGGGATAATGGAGCACCTTTGAGTATATGCCCAAGAGTGGTAGAGTGGGTCTTCAGGTACAACTATTCTAATCTGAGAAACCACCACATTGATTCCCAGAAAAGAAAGATTGATGGACCCAAAAGGATAGACACCTCACAGGAATATCAACAGAGTCAACTAACCTGAACTGTTGCTATATCCCAGAGATTTAATCAACCAAAGATCTAACAAAGACTAGACCTATGCACCCTGCACATAGGTAGCAGATGTGCAGCTTGATCTTCATATAGTTCCTCCAAACAACTAGAGCAAGTAGTGTCCTTGAGTCTGTTGCCTGCCTGCCTGCTTGCCTGCCTGCCTGCCTGCTTGCCTGCCTGCCTGCCTGCTTGCCTACCTGCCTGCCTGATTGCCTGCCTGCCTGCCTGCCTGCCTGCCTGCCTACCTGCCTGCCTGATTGCCTGCCTGCCTGCTGTGGATACCTTGTGTAGCCTCAGTTGTAAATGGGATAAGTGGGATCCCATTTTATATATATATATATATATATATATATATATATATAATATAAAATATATAAATATTAATATATTTATAAAATATATTAATAAAATATATAAATATAAATATATAAAATATATAAATATATAAATATAAATATATAAATATATATATATATATTTATACACACACACACACACACACATGCACTCACCATGTTCAGTTTGTTTGTGTTCAGGTACACACACACACACACACACACACACACACACACACACGAATTTTGGGTTGACTAATGGGTATTGGATAACAGGTAGGAGCTCATCCCTCAGGAAGACTATTTCACTGCCTGTCAGACTTCTTAAGTTGCCTGTCATTCTTTCTTTATTGGTAATGCCTCTGAGATTTCTCCCTTCATTGTCTATTGATGTCACTGCTCAGGTCTTGTTCAGGCAGCCATGAACTGAGCTATCATGGGTCAAACTTCACTGTAAGTTCAAGTTTTGTTCTATTGCTTTGGATTTTATGAACTAATTCTTACAATGAATTCAGGCTGGCCTTGAAGAGCTTTGCATCTTTCTTCAGCTGCCTGACTGCTAGGTGGGATGTCACTCGTGCAGCTCCTCTTGCTCTTAGTGTTCAAACACTTCTTTCCCTTAAATATATAGATCTCGGTTTTCACGTGTTCAGAACTTTGTGAAAACTTTGTTTTTAACCATGGTTACTGCACCTCTGTGTAAACATAGGCTGATTGTTGGTCTTAAGGCAAGTGCTTCTCTAAGGACTTCCCAAGGATTATGTTTCCACTTTTTACTGATTCACTGGCATCAAACCCTAAGTGGATATAGATTCCTTCCTTTATAATTTTTGTGTTTACTTAGCTAATTACTTTCTTCTGGCTATGATATTTCTGCCATACTTAACCATGTAAAAAACCATTCTTTTGCTCATCATTTCTCTAATGTTCTGGTCAACCTTGGATATGGTAACTAGAAAATCTTCTCTAAAATTTGTTCAGTCCACAACTAAACAGAGTCGAGTTGCCAGGTCAGGTGATGGGATTTGCTGTTTCTCCGGTACTTTCTATGGTTGTTGAGCTCTCAAAAATGATTATTCAGAGAGAAGGAAAGCTATGGAATAAATGATGCTGAATGATGATTGCCTGTCTTTGCTTGAGGTCCCACTATCAGAGCAAAAAGCATTGCTGTATCTCAGTCTTCATTTAAATATGCACTGAAATTTTCTAGATACTGTAGATCATATATCATTCTGCATAATAAACATTACCTTGAAATTTTTATACAATAAGCTTTAGTAAGACTTATAGTTCAACCTTCCACTATTTCAGGGCATTTTAAATATTTTATTGAATTTTTTCATACAGTATATCACGCTTTTTCCCTCTCCCAAATTTTCCCAGATCTATCCTGACTTACCACTTACCCAATTCCACGTCTTTTTTCTCTCTAGATATGAAACTGGCAAACAAATAAAACAAACTCAAAACATAAGAAACAAATACATACATGTTACACACACACACACACACACACACACACACACACACAGAGAGAGACATGCAACACACACAGACATGCAACACACACACACAACCCACAAAAACCAAAATGTGTCCAAACAAACAATATGAGAAAAAAATCAACAAAAATAATATTGACTTTGTTTCCACTGCCCATCTACTCCTGGATATGAGGTTTTTCCTTAAGTGTGGTTGATATACCCATTGAAACACCATTGGAGAAAACTATTTTTCCCCTTTGGAAACAGGCATTACTTGCAGATAGAAGAGGAATATGAGCCTGTCTCTATTTCCCTTTCTTACAGCTGGTACCCCATCTGGCTTGAACATATACAAGCTTGTTTCTAGTGTCACAGTCTTTTTGATTTCATGTGTACATTGGGCCTATTATAAGAGGCAGTATCCTTGGAGTCACTATCACTCTTTCTGACTCTTCTTCCACATAGTTTCCTGGGTTCTGGTGGAGGGGCTTATTGGAGACATCTCATTTAGGACTAAATGTCCTTAAGGTCCCTCATTCTGTATGTTGTCTGGTGGTCTGTCTCTATCTTATTTCCTATCTGAGGCTGATGGGAGGCTGAGCAAGACACTGATTTGTGAATGTGGCAAAATGCCATTAGGAGCAATTTTATTGCTACATTTCTTTTTCAGAAGAGTAGCATTTGTTTTTCTCTTAGGTCTCTGATCTCCCTAGTTTTAGGCACTTGACTACCCATGCAATATCAGATATGGATTCCATCTCATGAAGTGGGCTTTAAATCTCATCACAGAGTGGTTGATTACTCTCCCAAACTTTGTCTACGTTAGCACATCTTGCAGGCAGGTTACCATTGTAGATGGAGTGGTTAGTAGCTGGGTTTGTGTTTTACCTCTAACCTTTTGTGACCTTCAGGGTACCTTCCAGAGAAATGGAAAGCAGTCAGTAGATTAAAAGTTCTAGTCAAGCACCATCTTGATTTCTCCATGTTTGATAAGTTATGTAGTTATTTTCTTCAACAATATGATCTTACCATCAGTACGTGGAGAGTAGGAAATATCTTAGTTAATAGCCTGAGATGATTAAGAGTTTCTGTGTGGTCCATTTGGTCAACAATTTAGCTAGATGTAACCCATTCTGAACACTACAGTTTTCACTTGCCAGTGAAAGATGTCTCATTGTGACATTCTCTCCCATATTATTGTGATACTTCATGTACATTTATTTCCTATATGTATGTACTTTAAGAAGTGTCTACAGAAGTAGTTTCCATATACTCCTAATTCCAAATAGCCCTTCGTGTTAGTTGTCCCTCTCTATATTCTTTCCCTGTGCCTTTTTGCCATCCTTCATTCAATTTAGTCTCCCATGCCAGTATCCACAGTCTGTCTTTCTGTAATTATTTTCTCTTCCTTTGGATATCCTACTCCACCCAGACCCTTATACAATAACTAACTCTGTGGTTATATAGATTTAATATGCATATCAAAATATTTTAAATCCCACATCTACATATAAAAGAAAAATAAGATATTTGTTTTTTTCAGCCTGGGTTATCTCACTCAGGATGATTTATTTCTAACTCCATCTATTTACGTTCACTTTTATATTTAACATCTGAATGACATTTCATTGGAAAAATTACCACTTCTCTATTATCTAGTTTCCAACTTTTGGCTATTAAGTGTAGAACAGTAATGAACATGATCGAGCAAGTATCTCTGTGGTAGGATGAAACATATTTTTAGGTTTATTTTCAAGAGTAGTGTAGCTTAATCATGAGGTAGATCTATACACATCTCCCTGAAGAACTGCCATTTTGATTTTCATAGCAGCTGTTTGCGTTCCAAACAGTAATGATTAAGTTCCCCCCTTTTTATATCCTCATCAATATGTAATATCACTTGTTTTAGTGCTCTTTGCCATTTTGACTTGTGTAAGATAAACTCTTAATCTAGTTTTGATTTGTATTTTGCTGATACTCAGAATGTTGAGTATTTTTTTAACTTTTATTTATTGCAATATATTATCATTTAATTATTATAACAATATTATGTTTGGTGTTCATTGCAACTTTATTCACAATATCTAGGAATGTTTCAATCTAAATGTCCTTCAGCTGATGAGTAGCTAATGAAAATGTGTGACATATATACTATGGATTACTATTCAGCCGTACAGAGAAAGGAAAATATGAAATTGAGAGGTAAGTGGATAGAACTAAGAAAGATCATATTGGGTGAGTTCACTCAAACCTAGAGAGAAAAAATGATGTTTATATTCTGTCCTCTGTTACTACTAGCTCCAAATTTTCAGTTGTGAGTATATTCTAGTGTAACTACAGAAACACAGACAATAAAATGGAACGATGGCAGGGAACAATAGACACTGTAGAAAAGGTAGAGGTGATTTTAAAAGGTAAATTGTGAAATATAGAAATTTAATTAGGGAAAAAGGGAGATCAATACAGAAGAAACAGGGAGGATGGTAAAAATAAAAGTAAGGGAACTGAGTCATAAGAAATCACGTTATTTTCTATTTGCCTAAGATTATACATAACACACACACATACACACACACACATTATGTATCCTCTCTAGGCTGATATTGCTACCCACATGTCATAAACTATTCTATTTAATAACTTCTAGCACCAAAAATAAGAAGCTCTATTGTTAGTCAATGTAATAGAAGGGATTCCCAAAATATTATAGGGTATTGGTATTGCCCATGTTCACCTCTTGGAGGTTAAAGATAAGTTCTTATTGCTGAAGATACATTACACTTTGGACACAAGATCCAAATGATTCAAGCTGGGGTCTAAAATGGAAAACATACTCTATGAAGCATAGTTCTCATGGGATCAGAAGGTTCTGTGCAAACTTTCAAAGCATAAAGCAACCAACAGTCCTAGTCAGAAAACATCCAATAAACAGTGCATCACAATAACTCTAAGTGTGCAGGGGTGGCATGCATATTTTGGCAGTAACCAAAATCATTACACTTGAACTTAAAGTCCATTCAATAAGAAAGAATTCATGCCTAGTACTGGAAACTTAGCTAAGTACATGGAGCTGGTGAATTCATGGGTCACCATTCCTAGTTTATAATTGATACTTTATTAACCAACATAATTTTAACTGCATATGAAATGTTTGTTCTTATACCTTCAGATAAGCATGGCTTTCTTTCACACCTCACCAAACAATCTTTCCTTTGAAGCATATGCAGTCCATTTCATATCATAGGGATTTTCAACTAAAGAAAATGCAGAGAATGAATGATGTATGGTGCTCAGGGCCAGTTGATACAGGTTCAGTACAACTCTTGACTCTAAAGCTCATAGAACATCTCAACAGAAGGATAATTAGAACCAAAAAAAGAATCAAGAAGTTTGCCATCAGATCATATCTTCTAGAAATATCAAGGAATCTATACTCTTGATGCCTAAGCAGCATGGCTACCTAGGCAAGATCCGAACAAGGACACTGAAGCATATGCTAATATGGAAGCAGAAAATGTCATGGAGCCTCAAATATAAACAAAGAACTACAGACAACTAAGAAATGCTGGCAATGAGAAAAATATTCTTCTCCAGGGAAGAACATACCAATTAGTTATATAATACCAAGTGGTCTCCCTGAAATCATATACATACAAATAACAGTATATGGACTAAAGATTTGTATGTTTAGGAATATATATATAAATATATATATATATTATATGTATATATAAATATATATATTATATGTATATATATATGTGTATGTGTGTGTGTGTGTGTTTGTGTGTGTGTGTAAAACAGTAATTGAAAATAATCTATGAATTTGAGAAAGAGTTCAGTGGAAGGGGATGCATTAGAGGAAGGAAAGGAAAGATGAAAACTTTTATAATCATATATTGCTTTCAAAAAATAAAAATTAATTACAAAGTAAAAGGATATTATGGCTAACATATTTTTCCTAAATACTTTTAAACTACAATTTAACATTCTGAAGACTTAAGGAAGACTTAAGTTGGTCCCGTTGCCAAAGAGGATGAAATGTTAGTATAGAACATGCTGTCTAATCTTGTCTTGATCAAGGTGTATGGACATTCTTGAGTGAGTGATGCTCCTCAGAGCTTGCTCCATCAAGTACCCTTTTCTCCATGCTGTTTCAGTTTTTTAAGGACAAGAAAGCAAAAATAATGAGCGTTTATGGTTTAATTTTTAATAAAAAGTTTCCTAAACTCAATTAAATTCTTAGTGAATCCTGAGTGAGAATGGAAGATATTAAACCCCAAGAAGCAGCTGCAAATGTCTAATACATTGGATAACAAGGATTAAAACGTGGGATTGGGATCATATGCCTTTGTTTGGTTATTAGACATTAAGAATGGGATTTCAGGGTTCTTCTCTTCTTGACGCATTAGTCCCAGTAAAGTACTTACCAGATAATTCATTATAGTCTCTTTTTGGGGGGAGGGGATTGTAATTTAGAAGAATGCAATTAAAACTGAACTTGATAATTAATTCTGAACTGGTGAGAACTAGTTTCAGAGATTATGACTATAATGCTGTGTAGTCACTGATATGAATATTCATGAGCTTTCATTGTTTTATGGTTTTCTCAAGCACACAGCTTATCTGAAGAAGTAAAATTAAAGTACTATTATTTACCATTACAATGTAACTAAAAATCAATGAAGAAAGAATAGTTAATTCAATAGAGAATGCGAATACAAGTAGATACAGGTAGACACTTTCCTACACATTGCAAATAAGATTCCTTCCACATGTATGGGTTAAAAAGAGGGAAGAGAGAAGGAAAAAGTGATATGGGTAAACAATTATGGATCTTAATCTGGTTAACTCTGGGTGAGTGAAATTCATTGAAATCGACTTAACCTGGCACCAAAAATCAATCAACATATAGAACTATTCATGTGCAGCAGAAGAAAGAATGAGAAATTGGTCTTTCTTATTCTATTTCCATCTTTTACTGAGCTATAATGCCATCCTACCTGACCTTCAAGCAGGTTCATCCATAACATGAAATTTTCAAGTAGTCTGATAGAATAAACAGAGCATGATGAATGGATGAATGGATGGGTGGGTGCATGGTTAGACCTACAACGAGAAAAGTAGACAGATAGCAGCCAGCTAGGAAAATTGAAATAGGTGGGAGGAGGAAGAGGGGGAGAAGAGAGTTATATTCAGACCATGATTTTGCATGTGAATTAATTTTATTAGAATCTCATTTTAATTAGATTCTTATAGTAGCTATTTGTTTGTATCACCAAACCTGATGAAGAAGAAATCATCACAATGTATTCATGAAAATTTGCACAAATTTGAGGAAGACTTAGGCCTTCTGTACTGCTGTTTTCAGTTCATTTATTGTTAAGCAGTGAAGTCAAGTTCAGTATTATGTGATTAAGCTGCATCTGTCTCTTTGCAAGTACTCACCATATTTCTTTAAGTTCAGCAGGTGTTTTGCAAAGAATCTAAAAGATTTTGAAAAAAAAATTAGTGCCTATAATAAAGCAATGTTGATGAAGAGAGAGCTTTTTATATTGCTGATATATTATAGTTTCTTTCTAATAAATGTTGATGCCAGATATTTCAAAACCTGGAGCAGATTTGCTGACTGCACTGTTTTAAAGCATATTTGCCGTGCCTTATTGCTAAGATGTTCTTTTATAGACATACAGTGTAGAAATTTTATTTGATGCTGTTGACTACTAAATTAGCAGCTTTTCAGCTTCACAAGATGTCTGTCATACAATTCAGATAAAAGATAGGGTGTATCACTTTCAAATTAATCTTTTTAGGCACTGTCCTAAGGCAGTACGAGATATATTAATTGAAGCCCCAGTTGGTGAGACAGATGCAAATAATGATGTCAATTTTTTCCTTTTTCTCCCTAATAGCTTCTGTATTTTTCCTTCATATCTCTCAGAAATGCACAAGCAAAAAAGTTATGAAGGGCCAAGTTAGAGAATCCTTTTAGTTGTACTGACCTGAACTTACTAGGTAACAGGTGAAAATTTCTTCAATGGCAACTGTCATTGTTTAACAACTTTTTGATGTTCCATGGGCAAAGTACTACTTTGCTTTAAGTGTTGTCACAATGGTGAAATTTGGGTGATGTACCTTGGGGATACCACTCATTTTTAAAGCTCCAGAATGCCAGTGCAAAGACCATGAGGTCAGGCCCTCATGTTGTTAACTGAACTTTTCTTTTCAGGGTGTAACAGAAAGAATTGAGCCTCAAGTCTCAGTGATAGCCCTAACACAGACATTCCTAATTCTTTTAAAACTATAATTCTATAAGAGCCTCATAGGAATGAAGTAAGAGAAAAGGTATAATCAGGTAAAGTCCTAGATACAATGGTGCTCTAAGAAGCTAGATTCATTCATATTTTTTTCTCTCTTTTTCTTTTGTCTCATCTTCCTCCTCCTCTTTTTCATTTTTTTTTCTTTTTCAATTGAGACAAAACCCCATTATGTAACCATAGCTGGCCTATAATTAAAAATGTAAATTAGGTTCACTTCAAACTCAAAGTATTCCCCTCATCTCTTCTTTCATAAAACCATGTTTAGTTGAAAACTACTTTCTACAGTCTGAGTTTGAAGGTATATGCCTTTAACTCTTCAACTGGGAGGCAGAACTCTGAATTTGAGGCCAGCCTTGTTGACAAAGTCTGTTACAGCTAGTTCTTTGTAGAAAAACTCAGTCTCAAAAAGAATAGAAAAAGTATAAAGAAAGAAAACAATTAAACAAAGCAAAACAAAAATAGCTTCTACATATCAAATGAGTACTTACTTCAAGTAGGTGTGTCATAGAATTCATTTTAGTATAAATTAAGAATATTTTGTGATAACTATTTAAATTTGTACATATATATTAAAAAATAAATCAGAGGAATAAGGAGATTTACATGCTAATTGATGAACTATCGACACAAGTAAGTTCCAATTCTAAGAAAAACATATTTTCATATATGTGGTCTGTATACATGGATAACAAGAAGAGAAAAAATATACAACTGGACAGAAACAACACAGAAGTACAAAACCAGAATCTTCTTCCTCCATGAAGAATGCAAAGAATTTATAAGGCTATTGTTCCTCTTAGCACAGTCAGAAGAGGCTAATGAAAATATCAAATTGCTATATTTCAAAAGAACTCATCATAATCCTGTATGTATTTATATATTTATTTATTTATTTATATTAGATATTTTCTTTATTTACATGTCATATGATTTCTCCTTTCCATGTTTCCCCCCAAAAAACAAAAAACAAAAAACAACAAGAACAAACCCCTGTTCCCTCCCCCCACTCCTGCTCCCCATCCCACCCTCACCCTCTTACTGGCCCTGGCATTCCCCTATAATGGGGTATAGGGCCTCTCTTCCCATTGATGATCTACTAGGCTGTCCTCTGCTACATATGCAGCTGGAGCCATGAGTCCCTCCATGTGAACTCTTTTGTTGGTGGTCTAGTCCCTGGGAACACTGAGGGTACTAGTTAGTTCATATTGTTGCTCGTCCTAAGGGGCTGCAAACCCTTCAGCTCCTTGGGTCCTTTCTCTAGCTTCTTCATTGGGGACCCTGTGCTCAGTCCAATGGATGATCGGGAGCCTTTACTTCTGTATTAGTCGGGTACTGTCAGAGCCTCTCAGGAGACAGCTATATCAGGCTGGATTATCCTTCCTTCACTCTCTGCTCCATGGTTGGTCTCTGCAACTCCTTCCATGGGTATTTTGTTCCCCCTTTTAAGAAGGAATGAAGTGTCCACATTTTGGTCTTCCTTCTTCTTGAGTTTTTTTTTTTTTTTTTTTTTTAGATCTTTTCTTTATTTACATGTAAATTTCTACTTTCCCAGGTTCCCCTCCAAAAAACAGACAAACAAACAAACAAACAAAAAGAACAAGAACAAATCCCTTTTGCCTCCCCCTCCCCATGCCTGCCCCCCCATCCTCTCCCACTTATTGGCCCTGGCATTCCCCTACACTGGGACACAAAATCTTCACAAGGCTGAGGTCCTTTCCTCTTATAGATGATCGATTTTGCAATCCTCTACTATACACATGCTGCCAGAACATTGAGTCCCACCATGTATAGTCCTTGATTGGTGGTTGGGTCCCTGGGAGCTCTGAGGGTACTAGTTAGTAAGTGTTGTTCGTCCTAAGGGGCTGCAAACCCTTCAGCTCCATAGAACCTTTTTCTAACTCCTTCATTGGGGACCATGTACTCAGTTCAATGAATGGCTGTGACCCTCTACATCTGTATTGGTCAGGTATTGTCAGAGCCTGTCAGGAGATAGCTATATGCTTGTCCTTCCTTCAGTCTCTGCTCCATAATTAATCTCTGCCACTCCTTCTGTGGGTATTTGCTTTCCCTTTTTAAGAAGGAATGAAATGTCCACCTTTTGGTCTTCCTTCTTCTTAAGTTTCTTGTGGTTTATGGGTTGTTTTTCCTGTATTCTAAGCTTCTGGTCTAATAACCACTTATCAGAGAATGCATACCATGTGTGATCTTTTGTGATTGGGTTACCTCACTCAGGATGATATTCTCCAGATCCATCCATTTCCCTAAGAATTTCATAAATTCATTG
>JADRCD010198995.1:0-12771 GCA_019843815.1 Montemys delectorum | reverse complement strand
CTATCTATCTATCTATCTATCTATCTATCTATCTATCTATCTATCTACCTACCTACCTACCTACCTATCTATCTATCTATCTATCTATCTATCTATCTATCTATCTATCTATCTATCTAATTAACTAACTAACCCAGTGGCCTTGTGGTGTCCCTCACAATAAAGGTTTCCATCGCCTAACAGTGCCACTCGTGAGCAATTTATTGGGTGGTGATCCAGGCCTTTAGTCCTGCTGTTCCTGTGGTCTGGATTTGGAGAACCACACAGTTATGGTATTTTACAACATGTTCCTTTGCCTTCAGCATATCCTACAAGCTGGCAGCTGAACCCAAGAACTTGATGTGACTTTGTCACTGTCAATTTTATTAAAATACATGCAGTATTCTTTAGGAGATGTGTGATGTCTTCTTGACTTTCTGTGGGGAGATGTCAGTTCCAGCTGATGCTACATGCCCAGCTAATAAGTGTATTGACATTCATTTCAGTTGCAAAATGGTAATTTTCTTTTTTAAAAAAGATTTATTTATTTTATGTAAGTACACTGTAGCTTTCCTCAGACACACCTGAAGAGGGCATTGGATCTCATTACAGATGGTTGTGAGCCACCATGTGGTTGCTGGGATTTGAACTCAGGACCTTTGGAAGAGCAGTTGGTCCTTTGGAAGAGCAGTTGGTCCTCTTAACCGCTGAGCGATCTCACAAGCCCCCGCAAAATGGTAATTTTCGAGGACATGACTTTTAAAAATATTAGTTATGTTTATTTATTTATTTGTGTGTGTGTATGTGCTTGTGTGCTCATCTGAGTGCCTGAGGCTGAGAAGCCTCTCGAGTTCAGAAGAGGATGTCAGGTTCTCTGGAACTGCAGTTCCAGACAGTTATGAGTCATCTTGTGATGCTACAAACTGGATCTCAATCCCCTGCAAGAGCAGTAAGTGCTCTTAACAGCTGAGCCATCTCTCAACAATCTGATTTTCTGGTAAACTTTAACTCATTTTAGTGTTGGGTAAGTTATTTTTAAGATAGAGGACATGTCCAAAAAAGTGAACAAATAACAGGCGTTACCGTATTCTCTTCTTCGCAAGCAGTCCACTTTCACTCTTATTAGTGGATTCCTTGGTATGGTGGTACATTTATTATAATTTATAAATCAATATCGATTTGCTATTATTAGCCAACGTTTGTATTTGTTCATACTGTTCATATTTTTTCTTCATTTTGCACCAAATTCCCCTTCCTGTTTCATGACTCCATTCAGGATATCAATGTCCTTGTCCTCTTAGTCTGACAGAGTATCTATCAGTGACTGAACGACTTATACAATGCATGTTAATTTTTTATGTTTCTGTAGACTGGAAAGTCCAAGGTTAGAGTGAGAGACTTCTTAGTTCTTCCTAAAGACCCTGCTTCCTGGCTTCCATACTGCCGCCATCTCTGTATTTTCACATAGTAGAAAAAGAGAGGGAAGGTAGTTGGGGATCTCTTCTGAGGATATTAATCCTGTTGTATTAAGCCACATTGTTTTGACTTCTCCTAACCCCTACTGCCTCCTAAGAGCTTCATGTCCAGACATCATCACACTGGAGGTTAGGGATTTGTCTTAGGATTTTTATTCCTGCACAAACATCATGACCACGAAGCAAGTTGGGGAGGAAAGGGTTTATTTGGCTTACACTTCCACATGGCTGTTTATCACCAGAGGAAGTCAGGACTGGAACTCAAGCAGGGCAGGAAGCAGGAGCTGATGCAGAGGCCATGGAGGGATGTTCCTTGCTGGCTTGCTTCTTCTGGCTTGCTCAGCCTGCTCTCTTATAGAACTCAAGACTTCCAGCCCAGAGATAGCACCACCCACAAGGGGCTCTACTCCTTTGATCACTGAGAAAATGCCCCACAGCTGGGTCTCATGGAGGCACTTCTTCAACTGAAACTCCCTTCTCTGTGATAACTCTAGCCTGTGTCAAGTTGACACACAAAACTAGCCAGTACAGGATTCATTATATAGATTTTTGGATGTGACAAAAATCCGAAAGTTTGTCTTTCAGGCAGAAACTTGTTCCTAGCTCCAACAATCTGTCAAACCCACCAAGCTTCTCTAATATTTTGTGGTTCCGCAGGCGTGTGTTTGCCCTGAGCAGATGTTGCATGTATCTTGCTACTCTGGTCAGGGTAGCAATTTGCCCTGTGATCTCAATTCTCTGTGAGATCCAAAAGGTTACCAAGTCATGCCTTACAAGTTTTATTTCTTACCCGAGAGTGATGGTTTCCAAACTCACATGCCAGGATGACATCAGTAGAGAAAGTGACAAGGACTTCTAGGGTCTTATGAGACTGATACATGGCAGAGAGGGGGAGAATTAAACTCCTTCCAGAGTTAGAAGTCTAGTATGTTGATGAACTGTTGTGGATCCAGTGGCCTGTGGCCTGCACCTCATGGAGGCTAAAGAGCTATCATTTGTTTCTTGTAGCATTTCTAACCTACAAACGAAATGGGTTCTGTGTGCCTCTAGAGTTTGAGGCAGTACACATTCACTTGGGATGCCTCACAAAATCTTGTTTTGTTACTTTGAGTTCCTCACAACTGCAAAAGGAGTAAGTAAAAGTAATAATGTCCCTTAAATTTAGTGACAAAGGCTTCATAGGTCGCTTATAAAACTAGGAGTTTTGTGAGGGACTCAGGGTTTCTTGTAAGCTGCATGCTCCATGGACCATTTTTGTCTGCAGATTTGAGAGGTACCCATGATGGAATGGTTAGCTAAGCCAGTGCACCTACTATGGTAGAGACTGAAGTATTCACCCACAGTTTCTCATGTGGTTTGTATCTCCTTGCTGAGATTGAATGTCTACTGGTGGGACTCTAGTGACGATGGCCTGCAGAGGAGCTGGTCAAAGGGCTGGAGTAACAGTCCCTTTGATACAGCAAATACTTGTCTAGTGACAGATTGATGACTGGGGCAGCAGCGATATTACCAACCAGAATTCATACTGGAGTGATAGATACCATCCAATAGAATCTGTCAGCACCCCTATCTGAGGAATTATGCCTCCATTGCTTGACTCTATCAAGGTACTCATATGGGAGAAAAAAAACCACACAAACTTGATTGTAACTTGTACTACTCAGAAGTAACTCAACAAAGGGACAAGCAATGCCACAGGATGGGGAGTTGCTCTGCTTTAGCCAGTAGTCAAATCCAGTTGATGAGTCATGCTGGGTTCCAGATCACAAAGTAAAAGAGACACATGGGACCCTCTTCACATCACAGTGCTCCCCTACAGTGCTCCCTTTCAGAACTTGTACTCACTAAACAAAAAGTCCAAATTCCCAGGGAGGAACCACTTTCACTAGTGAACAGAATGAAGATACTTTTGAATTCTCAGTTCCAATGACCACATGGTCACATTGGGTTGCTCACAACTGCAAAGGGAATAACCGGAAGTAGTAATATCCCTGAAGATGCTGAAAAAGTATGTGCTGGAAACAGAGAGGAGTATCTAGATCATGGGCTATCTCAGAGTTGTCACTTGGTGTTGGTGAAGTTGGAGACAAGGATCAGTGACATGACATCGCCACCATTTCAGACCACAGGGTGGTAAGGTCTGAGGTTCCTTAGGGAGGAGAGGATAGACTGCTACACCAGGAAAACTGTGACAGAGAAAAAACCAATATAATTCTAGAATGGATTTTAAAAAAAATGTCAGTTTTAGTCCATGCACTAATTATGGTAGTGAGAAGAGCAGCTTGTTGCTGTAAGCATCTTGCATCATGTCCTGATAGAAACGGCAGGTAGCTGTGGCCTAGAAGGGGCCTCCTATGGCCTTGACTTCAGGAAAGTCACAAGTAGATAGAACAGACAAATGGATGAAGGCTGTTCACATCTTACACTTCTCTGCATGTCTTCAGTGCAGATTTCCAGAAACCTCATGCTGTGATTTCCAGGCATCATACAAGTAAGGCCTGTTTCACATAGCCCTTACTTCTTGTCACAGAATACCCCTGCTGCTTCACTGCAGGATGCTTACATGAGCTCAATTGGCTTTCATCCCTGCACATACAAGACATCAGAGGCCTGAGGTCTGTGGGTTCTCTCTCACCATACAGCAGAGATGGAGGCAGCTCATCTGACTCTTTGTTCCCTGCTGGAAAATTTTGAGACAGACACACTTTATGGAATTCCATGGAATACCAGCTCCCTGTAGTGAAGGCGATCCATCATTTGACCTGTGTTCCTCTTTTCTTCCTCCCTGTTTCACTCCATCATTATTCTCCTGTGCTTTCTTGGATAAATCTTTAAAAACATCAGTAAGGAGGCCTTTCTTAGTGGCTTTTAAAAAAAGAGAGAAATCAGTGCTAAAGTAGATTAGATATGAGATGAGAGCTGGGGAATAAAATAGATAAAAATAGTAGGTTTTATTTCTCTCACAAGAGACTAAAAGTAACAAATGTGGCAGGTATGAGTCATATGCATTTATCTTGCAGACCCTAGGCATAAAGTAAAATAATTTTGTTGCCTGAAAAAAAGTGATCCATTATCACCATCCAAATTACTTCGTATTGAGCGAGGTTCCAGCAGCAATGTAACTCAGTCACACCTCCAAGGGAACTTAAAGAACTGTTCCTATTGTTTTATTACTCAAGAATCCATCGCTAGCCAGACCCAGTGCTATACTCACCTTATCAACGTTATAAAATGGTTTCTCCTTTATTTGACAAGCATTTATCAACAAATCAGTTTTAGTGTTTTAACTTTACAATCTTGTCTTCTTGCTTGCTGGGTCTGAAAGTGATAGCACACCATTTATAATGCTTTCTGAACTAAGAATGCCCCCTTATAAAAAGTCTGTTTGTTTTGTCTCTGTAGAACAATATCCCTATAACCTGCAGAGAACCCATTGTTAAAGCTCGATGAGTTTAACTGTCCTAAGTAATAAAGCGATTTGGGTCTAGATGCAAGGCAAAACTCTCTCCCCTCTTGTCCCATTAGAGGAGGGTTTAAGCATCAGTTTGCTGAACCACCAACTTTAAAGGATGAGGGAGATGAGTACTTAGGTACTAATAATTCCAAAACATATCTTGAGCATGTCAACATTTGATAAGAAGAAAGACTAATGAGGCAATTAATTACTTTTAATGTTATTTCCCAAACTTGTTTTTAAAAATTAAGGCAGCATGTCTGTGTTTAATTTCAGTCTCACGGACAGATAGAGCCTCAAGAATAATTAAACACCAGGTTCATCATATCCAATCTACAACGTCTCTACTTGGTGGCTCAGCCTTGCTTCCGTCTCTCTCTTTTCCTTTTCCTTCTCTATGCTCACTGACAAAAGATGTAGCTAGAAAAGACATGAAGAGCAGTTTATTTATCAGATGAAATTACATTATTATATTTCATAAAATTACATTATTAATAACTTCAGTCTTATCATAATGTGATGTCTGTCTTTTTCTTTCAGCACTGAAAATGTTTATTAAAATATCCGTCTGATGACCCAATGGACTATTAAACATGGAAAATCAATCAAGATGAATATGGACTGGTTCCTATGTGAGAAAGGAAAGAATTCCTGACATATGAGAGAGATTTACACACTTCATGTAAGAGCCAAATGGTTTCTCTCATACATCATTGTGAAAAATGAAACATAAACTTCAACTTTTTAGTCAACTAATCCTGACTTGCAATCAATATTTTTTAGGTTTGTGTAGTGATGTTACATGTAGGAAACATTACAACAGTGCTGGTGGGGCATTCGATAGTTTATGAAGAACAGGAAGAATAACCAATATGGAGAAACTCAAGAAATCTATGCTGTATTATCCTTGTGTTTAAAGGGAAAATTTAGATCGTGTTGGCAACTTGAAAAGACATACAAAATGCCATATATGTTAAATTTCTACCCTCAGACTAAATGTTTGTTGATGTCTTACCGTTACTGGTCAGCATTTTGTATTTATGAACTGTTGAGAGCCAGGCCAGTCTTAGGTTTTCTCTGGGCCCCTATGAAAGGACAAGAGGAACCTACTTCTGTGTCTTCATCCAGGGGCAGATGTGGCAACATCCAGTCTGGGGTTGGAGCCTGGGCTTCATAGGAGTTAAGGTTTGGGTCCCATGAGAATTAGCTTTTCCTCTTGAGGAGACTGGAGTTATCATCCCTAAGGCTGCTTTGTGCCCTAGAAATACCACCCTGTTTCCTTGTACGACATTGCTTAGACAGCCCCCCTGCTGACTTAGTCCCACTGTATACCACTCTGCCCATTCTATCTCCCTTTTCCTTGGAAACTGCATATAAAATGCTGTGCTTTTGATAAACTTGCTTGGCATAAGCCATGAGCTTATGTAAGACCTCCCAGACTCCAGCTTTCCGTTGTCTTTATCTTATCTCCTGGTTCTTCCACTTAGGACTCTGTCACTGAAGAATGAATGACCTGCTGGGCCAGATCAGTAAACATCACTATTATATGTATGTTAAATTCTTACTTTATATGTACTAAGTCACAAATAATATATATTTTGTGTCTGTGAAATATCATAAAAATTACTTTACCTTATGGGAAATGTTTCAGAAACTTCGTTTTTAAAAAATAGTTACCTTTTTCTGAGATTTTTTTTCACATTCAATTTTAATATTGATGGCTGTGGAATGTACCTGATACAAGTAAATCATTTATGTTTATTCGGTACGAAAGGTGTGCAGGACTGATTTTGTTCTTGTTTTGTGTTTCTTGTTTAACAAACAATGCTGCAATGAACATTTTTGTACTGATCTCCTTACCCAGGTGCATTGTGAATGGTTATAGAATATACACCTTCAGATCGTGCTTGGAAGTGCATGCATACATGTGTGTATGTGTTATGCAGCTTTATAGTATATCAATGATACATGCCTATGAGTATGCTTGCCTGCTCTCTTCTACTACTGAGGAAATAGTGAGAGAAAAACAAATTTTTGGTACCAGTGATGGACTCTCCATATCCAGCACAGAAGAGTTGCTTTTTTAGCCCCTCTGGGCTGTTACATGGAAAATTATCTGACATCTTTGTTATTTAAAACTTGAGGCTGTAGCTAGGTAGATGGTTCAGTAGCCAGAAGACGTGCTGTTAGCGTAAGGATCTAAATCTGATACCCAGAACTTAGGTAAAAATGCACAATATCACATACCTGCAATCCCAGTGTTCAGGATAGAAAGATGGATGCCTAGAGTTCTTCTAGGGACAGATGGATGCCTAGGGCTCCTATAGAGACAAGGAGATGCTTTAGGGTTCCTATAGAAACAGGGGATGCCTAGGGCTCCTATACAGCCAGTCTGGTTGGGTTGGTTAGTTCCAGATTCAGTCAGAGACTCTTAATGACTTAAAATGTAAGATGAAGATGAGACTTAATGATCTCTGATCTTTACATGTTTGTGCACATACATGCATGCACACCTACCAAATGAACGTGTGCACACACAAGTGCATGTACACACACACACACACACACACACACACACACAGCTCCAAGGTTTCTTAGCTCCTTGGTGACAGATGTCCACATCCTAAAAAATATACTGTTTACATTTCTTCATTTCTTATTACATGTTTTATGTTTTAGCAATCTGATAAATGTGACTGTATTTTTGTTAAACACATTTATTAAAATGTACTCATTTTTATCTTATTGAATTGTCTTTAAAATGCAGAGCAATAAGAACTTCTAAATGTCTAGTAATCATAGAGTCAGATTACAGAATGCTTATAAAGTAAACTTTCATGTGTGGTTGGCACCTGAACAGTGGACTTCATACCTTCTCCTGTCCACCGTGTCCAAATGTCGTCCCCCTCCTCAATGATAAGACCCCAATGCTATGAGCTAAATTATGCCCTCATATGAGTATTTGAACCATAACCCTTGTACCACAGAAGGTGACTGCATTTGAAAGTGTGACCTTTAAGGAGGTGGTGGTATAGTTAAAATGAGTCTAAGCCCCTGTCGAGCCTTAGCTTACCGGAGACCCCCTGAGTGAATCACATGGAACCTGATCGATGCAAAGAACATGAAGACCCTCAGGAAAGGAAGCGACCCTGCACAGCTTGTTCAGTGAGCTTTTATACATTTTTCAGGGCAGTGACCATTAGACACAATGTGATTGGTAGAACAGTGTGACATTTTAAACTGATTGGTCTTGAGGTGGCAAGGACTTCTCTTGTCTGAAGGTGGGCAAAGGTCCACCCTGCAGAATGTGTCCCCACCCACAGGTAGTTTCTCACCCTGTGATCTGAGGAATGTTAATTTGCCTTTCCCTTCCAGAGAGTTCTGCTACCTTCCTAAAATTCCTGAGCTTATTTTATTTAGGAAATTCCTGGCCTCCCAGTATTTTTCTGAGATGTCCCTATTTACTCGGATCTTACCTGAGGTTGCTAGAGTGAGTTTTAATTCAACTTGAAGGGAAATTAGGTCAAAGATACGGAAACAACTCTATACAAAGACACAGGGAGGAGCGATAGAAGACAATGGGAATGGCCTCAGAAGAGTCTAGCCTGAGGACTTCTTGATCTGTGAAAGCTGTAGGAAAATGAGTATAGAGACCACACCCATAGGATGTTGCTATGGCAGCCGGAGGGAGCTAACAGAGCAAATCTGTTTTACTCAGAGCCATAGGGCTGGAGTCAGAGTGAGCTCAGACTGGAATCTTTTGGGGGAGACTCTTTTCATTCTGTTGTGCTTCACTGCATATGTGATCCAGTAAGCATGGCTTGCTCATTCACAATGCTCTGTGATATTGTAGAATCCATAATAACTTATTTATCCTTTTAATATAGATAAGCATTTGAGTGACTTTCAATTCTTACATGGAGTGAAGACTCTGTGTAGATTATCTGATCCACAGATGGGATGAATAAGCTCTAGTGTATGCATATAGTTGAATTTTTATAGATTTTGCTAAAACTTTACTGAGATGGTAATATATAACCCCAAGAGCTGTATACTCCAGTTGGTCCACAATCTTTTCAGTATTAGGCATTCCCTGTATTTCTCATTTTGGTCAGTCTGGTATGTAATGATCTTTCTTCACTGTGATTTTTGTTTCTATGAGACTGAACACTCACCTGTGGGCTAGCAGGTGGACAGTTTTGATAAGGCTCCACGTGTCTTAAAAGATGCACCTTTTATAATGCTGGTGTGCTGCTCTGTGCCTTCCTATAAGACTGGTCAGGGTTGCTGAATCTTCCATTTTCCTATCCCTTCTACATTCTTAGTTTTTGTAATAAAATGTTTGATTATTATTAATTTATTGTTCAGTCTTAAGAATGTGCCAGTTATTGATTTATACATTTTAAGGCTTAGTGATTTGCTGTCTGTGCCTCAATGGGCTGGGACTTCTTTTACTTTTGAATGCTCTTTTTTTTTATTTCAGCGACTCTTCACCGAAGCCAACTTTGTCTTGTTAGTACAACTAAGTCAGTGGTTTTTGTGGTTAATATCTTCTTGTAGTTTTTCATTTTAAAACTGTTTCTTTTATGAAAATTGCATTTACTTATTTTGTGAGTATTCATGTGTATGTGTGTGGGTATGTGTGCTGGGGTGTGAGTATACAGGTAAACTTTTGGGAGTCTGTTCTCTCTGACACGTGAGTTCCAGGGATTCAACTCGGGTTATCAGGCTTGGAAGCAAAACCTTGACAAGTAGTCCCATTGGCTGTACATTTAAGATGAAGCTTAATCATTGTCAATGGTGGCTTTAAGAAGTCCAGCTCAACAGCCCTTGTCTTAATCACAGTCTACACACTGCTCACATTTAATTTAACAGTGAGTGCTCTTACTTAAACTCAAATTCATCATCTTACTAGATTTTTTTAATTATCATCTTTATTTTTGTTTCTTATCTTCTTTTTAGTAATTGAGCATTTTTATAGTTTCCTATTTATGTTCTATGGCTTGATAGTTTATTACTGTTCTTTTTCGCTGCTTAAATAGAGATTAAAGCATGAGTCTGTGATTTATTGCTTTTAACCTCAGAGTTGCTTCTGCACTTTCCAACAACACATAGGCTCTTTTCCCATCTTTTGATCTATCAGTTGTCATGTATTTTACTTCTTGGCATTTTTTGAGACCACACAGTGATAATAATTAGCATCCATGCACACATATTACGTTTATTCTTTTTGGTATTTTAAAAACTATTTTTTTTTTTTGCTGGGCTTGGTGGCTCATGCTTTTAATCTCAGCACTTGGAAGGTGGAGGCAGGCAGATCTCTGAGTTCAAGACCAGCCTGGTCTACAGAGTGAATTCCCGGACAGCCAGGGCTACATAGAGAGACTGTCTCAAAACCATACAAAAGAAAAGAAATACTCCTACTTAAAAATGCCTATTTTTAAAGTTGACAGGTTAGTTCACAGGTGATTAGCTTAATTTTTATATACCTGACAATGCTTATTTTACTTTAAAATGTGAAGTTAGTAGAATTCTATTTTGACACCTTTTCCTCTCACTGGTTTTTTTAAAGTCATGTTACTTTTTTCAGTTTTTAATATTTGCATCAAGAAGTTAGCCATCAGTCGTTTTTTTTTTTATATTGAGCTTTTTTAATGGTATTTTTTTCCTCAGGATACATTTAATATTTTCTCTACACCTCAGAATCTCTGGTGTTTTGTAGTTTTGCTTTTTTGTATGCCTATGTAAGCATCGTACTTTTTATTTTGTGCCTTAAAACTTTATGAGACTGTGTCTTAGTATTCTCTAGAAATCCAAGAAAATTCCTCATAGTTTCTCAAAAATTGTTTGTATTCCACTGTGTTGCTCTCTCTTAGTCTACACATTATACTTCAGATGCATGTTCTATGCATGTTACTTCTGGGGAGATGCAAGCATGTCTGTTTGCCCCAGATAGAGAACCAAACACCATCAAAAGTCCAACTTGGTGAACTGATGTGTTTTATTTGGGTCATTTATGGAATTGTGGGCCAAGAGTTATTTTACTGAGGCAAGAAGGACTCAAAGGCAGCTGCCTCATCACAAAGCAACCCAGCAGAGTTGATGACTCAAGGATACTGCACAAAGTACATGCAGCCTGTCAGGTCAGTGTCTCGTCCATGCAGTGTTGGTTTGACCCTGAGTATACTAGGAGCTTGGCTGATTCAAGCCTTTTCAGGCGGCCTGGCTTGGCTGAGAGTCTCAGCAGTCCTACTGCTTGTAGAAGCTTCATGGGAGTGGGGCATCTAATGCCTCAGGCCTGTTTCAGGGACTTCCTGCAGCTTTAGAGTTATTTACCTGCAGAACCTCAATGGGTCTCAATTTACAACGTCCCGAGTTTTAAGGTTTTCCCAAGACTGGACTCTATCAGCTTTGAGAGGGATGCAAACACCACAATAGTGATCTGAGTCATGAGCACGATTTCGGCTTCCTGAAGCCCATTCTGTATGTGTGCTTCATTCCATCTAGCTCCTACTTCTTGATCTGCTAATCTATTGATTCTCTTTTTATCAATATTTACTACTCGATCAAACCAATGTATTGGATTCTTAACCTGTTTTATTTTATTCTAGTTTTCCAAAATCAAACTTTTATCTGATGTTTTTTCCCTAGATTTTTATTTTCAGTTGAAAGTAAGTCCTCGTCTTGCTGGGATGAGGGTCAGTGATTGATTATGTACTTGTCTACTGTGGGTGAGACATTATGTGTAATCCTAGGCATTGTCAAAAAATCTTTATCTTGTAATTTAAAAACCTACTAACTGTAATTACTTTAAACTCTCCTTGAGTTTTCCATGCAACTATTTTTTTTTGTTTTCTCCAGTTTCTTCCTTGTTTTTTTTGCATGCTTTATGTTCTTCTGTTTTGTTTTGTTTTCAATGTGACATTGTAATGATGGAACGATTTAAAGATAATTTGAACATTCTGACACACTTTAGCTTTGAGCAATCAGAAAAAAAAAATCAAAGCCTTGACCTTCCTGTCACTGAGCTGACCCCCAGCATTTTTCAGTAATGGTGAGACCCGTTCTAGTTTTCCTTTCCTTAAGCCCAGAGCATGGCTTGACCAGCATTCCATGGAGGCACTTTGAGACTTTCTTTTTGAAATTTGCAAATTCATCTGGAATGACAAAAAAACCTAGGATAACAAAAACTCTCCTTAACAATAAAAGAACTTCTGGTAGAATCTCCATCCCTGACCTCAAGCTGCACTACAGAGCAATTGTGATAAAAACTGCATGATATTGGTACAGTGACAGGCAGGTAGATCAATGGAACAGAATTGAAGACCCAGAAGTGAACCCACATACCTATGGTCACTTGATCTTTGACAAAGGAGCTAAAACCATCCAGTGGAAAAAAGACAGCATTTTCAACAAATGGTGCTGGCTCAACTGGCAGTTAGCATGTAGAAGAATGCAAATTGATCCATTCCTATCTCCTTGTACAAAGCTCAAGTCCAAGTGGATCAAGGACCTCCACATAAAACCAGATACACTGAAACTAATAGAAAAGAAAGTAGGGAAGAGCCTCAAGGACATAGGCACAGGGTAAAATTTCCTAAAGAGAACACCCATAGCTCATGCTTTAAGATCAAGAATTGACAAATGGGACCTCATAAAATTACAAAGCTTCTGTAAGGCAAAGGACATTGTCAATAGGACAAAACGGCAACCAGCAGATTGGAAAAGATCTTACCTATCCTACATCCAATAGAGGGCTAATATTCAATATATACAAAGAACTCAAGAATTAAGACTCCAGAGAACCAAATAACCCTATTAAATATGGGGTGCGGAGCTAAACAGAGAATTCTCAACTGAGGA
>JADRCD010198994.1:0-10764 GCA_019843815.1 Montemys delectorum | reverse complement strand
TTTTTTTTTTTTTTTTTTTACAACATATATACAATATATATACATATATATACACACACACACTTATACACACATACATATTAACTATAACTGAGAACTAGGTAGCAAAATTCTCTTTTTTGGCTTTTCGAGACAGGGTTTCTCTGTATAGCTCTGGCTGTCCTGGAACTGACTCTGTAGACCAGGCTGGCCTCGAGCTCAGAAATCCTCCTGCTTCTGCCTCCCAAGTGCTGGGATTAAAGGTGTGGGCCACCACCTCCCGGCTTAATTCTCTTTCTTATCTCTGGTGTGCACTCTCAGCATGGTCTGATTTACAAGACCCGCACTCCATGTGGTAGGGACCCGCTGTCCTCTGCTGCTTGATCGGTGCCAGCACCTTCCCTAGGAGCTCGCAGCAGCTGGGTGGCCTCTGCTCCATGGTAACCATGTTTGACCAGAAGGTGGTGATCAAAAGGGTAGATATGTGGGAAGAGATACAACAGGACTTGGTGGAGTATGCTACTCAGGCGTTGGAGAAGTACAACATAGAGAAGGATATTGGGGCCCATATGAAGGAGTTTGACAAGAAGTACAACCCTACCTGGCCCTACATTGTGGGCCAAAGCTTGGGTAGTTACGTGACACATGAAACCAAACACTTCATCTACTTCTGCCTGGGTCAGGTGGCCATTCTTCTGTTCAAATCTAGTTAAAAGCATGGACTGTGCCAAACACCCAGTGATCCATCCAAAAACAAGGACTGCATCCTAAATTCCAAATACCAGAGACTGAATCTTCAGCCCTGCTAAGGGAACACCTCGTTTGAATCTGCTGTGTTTTGTACAGGGCCACATTCTCCGTACAAGTGTGTAGTTATAAAATTAGTAAAGCAGCTTACATTTGTATTTATTTTCTAGTCCATACTTCTGTGCCCCCATTTTTTCTCCCTTAGGTCATTTCTTTAAAAATAAATCTGTTAGAGATATAAACAAAAAACAAAAAACAAATAAAAAAAAACAACCCACCATTAACCCAGGGCATGCCCTGTCCTCTGCAGCCATATTGGGTCTGTCTGTCTCCCCAGGTGACAACCTGTTGCTGCACAGCGCCTTAATTAAAAAGGAGGCAATGTATAAATGAGAGGAAGGATCGAATATGCTGGTTGAATAGAGAGAAGGAAAGGAGAGGAAGGAGAGAGAGAGAGGAGAGGAGAAAGCAAGAGAAGAGAACAAAGAGCAGAAAGGAGAGAGAGTAACAGAGGGAAAGGGAAAGTGAGAGTAAGAAGAGAAGAGTAATAGAGCAAGAAGAATTATAGAATGAGGGAACAAGAGAACAAGAGAGTGAAAGAGGGAGCAAACCACCCCTTTTATTGTATGGGGCGTGGCAAACCTGACTTGTGGTCAGATGACTGTGTGTAGGGTCCAGCTCGAATGCTGGGAGTTTCAGGCATTGTGTGCTTGATAGAGCACACATCTCCTGCAGGGGCAGCTGTGAGGGGTCTGGGCTGAAATCTGAGCCATCAGTCTCAGGAGCTATCACCGAACTCCTACCATCCCTTGTGAACAAATTTACATTGCTCAGTGGGTCTCTGGGGTTCCAGTTGGCTGCTGTCTTGGAACCCAGCTGTCAGAACTGCCCACTGCCGCACAGGACACAGAATGAATAATGAAAATGTGGTACCTGCACATGATGGAATGTTGTTTGGCCCTAAAGAAAAAGAAGTGAAAATATGAAGTTTGTGGAAAAATGGATAAATTTGGAAAGGACTATAACCATGAGGTAATCCAGTCTGAGACATAAAGTACAAGTTCTCTCTCAGATGCCACTCATAAGTTTTAGTTTTATATGTATGTGTGTGGATGTGAGAGTGGTTATAGGCTCAGGAACAAGATCATAGCATACCAGAGAGGAAGCTGGGAACACAAAGACATAGAGCACAAGAGGCAGAAAGGAGGCTGTGGGGTGCAAGAGAAAGAAGGGGGTGGGTAGAAGGAGGAACAACAGTAGATTTTATTTTTAATGAAACTATGTTAATTTTGTATGCTAATAAAAAATAAAATGGAACTTGTTAAAAGAGAAAAAGGAGCTACCAACCAGATGTGAAGGCTGTGCCCTTAATCCCAGCATTTGGAATTCACAGGTAGATAGGTGATCCAGGGTTAGCCAATGGGTGTATTTACTGATGTCAGAACCCTGGGATATCTATACTCACACGTCCACTGAACCGCAGCTTACAATTGATGAGAAGTGGAGTAGGTATCAATATAGTGCTGCACACCTGCAATCCCAGCTACCTGAAAGCCCCTTGGATATCTTAGCAACACCTGCCTCAAAATAAAGACTAATTAAAAGGTGGGGGCTGGAGAGAGAGCTCAGAGGTTAGAGTACTTGTAGCACAACCATGAAGCCTAGAGTCTTGAACCTGGGACCCATGTAATGAGGCAGGTATCCCACAAACACCTGTAGCTCCAGCTCCAGGGGATTCAAAGCCTCGTGATCCCTGATGGCTGCACGTATGTGCACCCCTACACTTGTGTGTGAGTTCATGCCCTGGGGCACACGAGTGTGGACACACATATAATGCACACACGTACGCAGAGTACATCTTTTTGACAAGTTAGAATATTTAGATGCTGAGCAGATGAACACTCAGGATGACACACAGAAACCAAAGCTTCTCTTCCCAGGTGGTTCTCCTGAGGGTCTGGCCGAAGGCAGCCATTGCAGTCATATGGCTGTGGGCTTGTCCTGGGGCCACGAAGTCACATGCATACAGGGCCTTCTGCTAGGCTGGCAATGCAGAACCCAGAAAGCCTGACATTCCTTCCCAGGAAGGCTGGCTGGCAGAGTGGCAGTCTGCAAGCTCTTTTTAAAATCGGTTTCTGGGCAGGGCAGTGATGGCACATGCCTTTAACTTGTACTTGGGAGGCAGAGGCAGGCAGATTTCTGAGTTTGAGGCCAGCTTGGTCTACAGAGTGAGTTCCAGGACAGCCAGGGCTACACAGAGAAACCCTGTCTTGAAACGAAACAAAACAAAACAAAAATCATTTTTTGCAGTCTGCTCAGAACTGCAGGCACTCTGTGAAGTTTCAGCTGGGTGCTGAGGCAGTGTAGACTTTCGAATGCAGGGTTAACCTGACCAAGAAATTCAAACTGAAGGAATGAAAAGTCAGCTCTGATGAGCTAAGTCCTTCAGGGTATGAACTTGATTGGCAGTGGAAGTATAAACCCAAACTAACCCTCTTGTCCATTGTTTAACTGGCCATGCAGGGCCCTGTCTGCTGTGGGGTTCATTGAGATTTGTAGAGTTGTGCTGTCCAAGTATTTGGCTTCCTTGAGCCAGCTGTATGATGTTTTATTTGTTTTTCTTTTCTTTGTTTTGTTTTGTTTTGTTTTGTTTTTTCGAGACAGGGTTTCTCTGTATAGCTCTGGCTGTCCTGGAACTCACTCTGTAGACCAGGCTGGCCTCAAACTCAGAAATCCGCCTGCCTCTGCCTCCCAAGTGCTGGGATTAAAGGCATGTGCCACCACTGCCTGGCCTTGTTTTTATTTTCTTAAGATTTATTATTATACATAAGAACACTGTAGCTGACTTTAGACACACCAGGAGAGGGCCTCAGATCTCATTACGGATGGTTTATGAGCCACTATGTGGTTGGCTGGGATTTGAACTTAGGACCTTCGGAAGAGCAGTCAGTGCTCTTAACCACTTAGCCATCTATCTCTCCAACCCCCTAAAATAAAATGATTTTAATCTAGGGGGAAGAAAAGTCTTTTTTTTTTTTAATAAATAAATAAATAAATAAATAAATAAATAAAAGAAGATGTGTGGTGTTGCTTGGTGATAATCAGGGAATCCCCTGCTTAAGAGGCCCTGAAGGTATCTAATAGAACGGTACTCGGCCACACAAAGGATGACCAGAAAAGTCCTAAAGGTGGATGGAACTGGAGACCATTGTGAAATAAGCCAACACCGAAACTAGCACCAGGGCTTCTCAGGGACAGAATCTCACAAACACAAGCTGGGCATATAGCCCACATTCAAGGAAGCACTTGCTGAATAAATAAATACAGAGTCCCAAAATAAGAAAAGTATTGTGTGTGTGTGTGTGTGTGTGTGTGTGTTTCCTTCCAGAATGTGCTAAGAGCTTGTGGTGAACACTTCTCTGTCTTTCCTTCCTGCTAGTGACTTGCTTGGTAAAGGCAGAAGCACACCCTCCTTGCATTTATTTTATCAAACTGACTTGATCTCTCTGCCTTAGCCAGAGACATCTGTCTGGAATTACAAGCAAAACTGACAGCATCTTACAAGCCTCAATATCCTGTCTTGCCCAGCTTAAGCACCAAAGGCCTCTAGGGTAGAGGCCACCCTGCAAACCACTTCTTCACTGCTAGCTTTGGTGGGTGACCTTCTAGGATTACTGGGCACACTGATGGTCTGAAACCTGAAGCCACTGTATGTTGTCCAGATGGCACTTTCATCTGGCTGCCCAGCTCACAGCCCACACATCCTTCCAGAGACTCAAGAGCCGGCAGTTTGTCCCAGTCCTAGAACTAGTTGCCTCTCAGCACTCTCTTCCAGTTTCCCTTCTCTTTGGGGAACTGTTCTGCCCAAGGGCTTTAGAAGTGGACCCAGTTCATGAGAACTATGTCAGTTTGGAGAGAAGCAACATTATGGAGGACACAGAAGGTGCAGACACTGGCTAGGTGGTGCTGGCTCCTTGAGGAACAAGTAGGGAACTGTCCAGGCACACTTCACCTGCCGAGGAGGGGAGAGGACAGGCTGATGGCCAAGGGGGACATGGATATATCCTGGCTTTCCCAAATAGCTCCCTCCCAACAGTCCCCTGCTCACCTCTGCAGAGGGGCTGTTCCCAAGCGTCCCTGTCTCCAAGCCACAGTTCCAGCCTGCGGTGTTTCTGGGTTTTGAGGCTGCTGCGTAGCTGTAGCTCTGCAGGCTAACCTTGTTGTCACTGGGCTCAGCTTGGGTGGGTCTGGAGGCTGGCCCTGGTGATCGCATTACAGGGCTGCCGACTGGCTCTGACCAGGCACGTGATGGGAAAAAGTTTAGATCTTCGTGGGCTGGAAACAGAATGCCTTTCTTTTGGAAGGACATGTCCTTAATGAGAGCGGCCAGCTCAAGAGCCGAGAAACAGGGCATCGTCCCAGATTCTGCTCCCCTCGAACTTTCTTTTTCCCTTTGTCTTCTCTGATTTTAGAAAATGTTAATAAGCAGGAAACCTTGATGAAGAAAAGATGTGGGTGGTAAGCAATGACACAGTTAGTCCAGGCTGATGAAAAGACTAGAGGATTGACTGATTCAGTTTACCTGCACTCCTCCCTCCCTCCCCTCTCCGCCTTTTAAAAATATATAGTGCATGTATTAGAACTTTTAAATTTCCATTTTTTAGGGTTATCTGAGACAGGGTCTCTCCATATAGATCAGCCTGTCTTCTTGGAACTATGTAGACCAGGTTGTCCCAAAACTTATAGATCCCTCCCCTGCCCACTGCCTCCTGAGTGTTGGGATTAAAGGTGTGGGCCACTACATCCACTTCTAATTTCTTTACATTTACTTGTATATATGTCTATCTGCTTGTCTGGGTGTGTACCATTTGACTGCAGGTACCCCAGGAGGCCACAGATTCACAGATTCTGGTCATCCGATTCCCAGAATCGGATTTACAGGCTGTTTTGAGCTGCCCAACGTGGATGCTGGGAACAGAATTGAGTCTTTTCCAAGAGCAGCAAGTGCTTGTAACGTCTGAGCGATTTCTTGTTCTTTTTAAGACGGTGCCTTATGTACCCCAGATTGGCCTCAGACTCACAAAGAAGTCAGAATTGGCCTTGAACACGTGATCCTCCTACCTTAGCTGGCTGAGAACTTTGGGATCACAGGCATTCACTGCAATGCTTGCCAACAAATTTCTTTAAAAGAGAGAGCTATTAGAGCACATGCCTGCCCAACTGTGACAGGGGGTCACTCCCACAGCCTGAAGGGGTCTGCTCTCTCGGGTAGAGACTGTGCTGTGACGTCACAGTCTCAGTTTATAATACCTGGCTGCTCCATGCTCTTTTTGTTCTGAGACTTCCCATCAGTTCCCACAAACTCATGACTCTTGTATTGCTGGAGGAAGTGCCCTGAAGAGGCTTCTCCAGTCTCCCTCCCCTATTCATCTCAGGTAGCCTTACCTGGTCTGGAACTTGCTATGTAGATCAGACTGATCAAAAGCTTACAGAGATCCTCTGGCCTCTGCTTCCCAAGGGCTGGGATTTAAGGTTTGTGCTACAATGTCAGGATCCACTTAGAATTCTGTCTCTCTCTCTCTCTTTCTGTGTGTGTATAGGTATGTATACCACATGACTCCAGTGCTCTGGACCCTGGAATTAAAGGCAATTGTGAGCCACTCCATGTGGATGCTAGGCACCAAACTCTCGTCCTCTAGAAGAGCAGCAAGCATTTTTTTTTTAATTTATTTAATTTATGCATGTGAATATACACTGTAGCTGTACAGTTAGTTAGTTGTGAGCCTTCATCTGGTTGTTGGGAATTGACTTTTAGGACCCCTGCTTGCTCTGGTCAGCTTGCTCCAGTAGACCCCATTTGCTCTGGTCAGCCCTAATCGCTCCCGTAGACCCCGCTCCCACTTGGCCCAAAGATTTATTTATTATTATAAATAAGAACACTGTTGGTGACTTCAGACACACCAGAAGAGGGCTTCAGATCTCATTAGGGGTGGTTGTGAGCCACCATGTGGTTGCTGCGACTTGAACTCAGGATGTTCCGAAGGTGTAGCCCATGCAGCAAGCATTCTTAATCACTGAGCCATCTCTCCAGTTCCATTCCCCAATTTTCTGAGAGACAGATCGTCCTGTAGCCCAGGCTGGGCTTTGGCTTATTGTGTATCAAGATGACCTTGAGTTCTTGATCCTCCTGAGCTCTACCAACAACAATGGTGAGATTACAGGCATGTGCCAGGATTGGTTTCTTCAGAGCTGGGTGGAATGTGTCCTTGTGTATGCTAGGCCTGGACTCTACAAAATCTTTCAGAAGCAGAGCATGCTTTCCCTGTTCTTTATTATTTATTTTTAAATACTGCGTGGAAAATATTTTTTATTAGCCAGGTAGTGGTGGTGCACACCTTTAATCCCAGCGCTTTAGAGGCAGAAGCAAGCTGATCTCTGTCATTTGAGGCAAGCTTGGTGTACAGAGCAAGATCTACACAGAGAAACTGTCTTGAAAAACAACAACAAAACAAAAAACAAAAAACAAAAAACAAAACAAAAAAAAAAACCAAGGGCTGGAGAGATGGCTCAGTGGTTAAGAGCACTGACTGCTCTTCCAGAGGTCCTGAGTTCAGTTCCCCAGCAACCACAAGGTGGCTCACAACCATCTGTAATGGGATCTGCTGCCCTCTTCTGGTGTGTCTGAAGACAGTTATAGTGTACTCATAAATAAAATAAATAAGACTCAAAAACGAAAAAAAAAAAAACCCAATGTCTCTTCTATTATGTGTATATGTGTGTGGAATATACATACATATACACATATCAATACAGGGGTCTGCATAGAGCTGAGTTGTGGGTGGTTGTGAGCTGCCTGATTGGGGTGTTGGGAACTGAACTTGGCAAAAGCAGAAAAAGTTGAGCGATCTCTTCAGCCTCTCTTGATTGATTGACTGAGGCAGGCTCTCGGGTAGCCCAGATGTAGAGGATGCCCTGGATGCTGGTCCCCTGGCTCCATCCTTCCTGAGTGCTGGGATCACACTTTGATTTCTTAATGTTTGATTGTGTGGAGTAACCCAAATAGTACCCTGAAGAATTGCTGTGTGTGCGGGATGAAGTGATACTCGCTTGTGGTCCCAGCTGTCAGGAGAAGGAGGAAGACTAGACACTGGAGGGCAACCAAGGCTACTCAGTGAGACTGTTTCAAAAAGCTAATGTATAAATGCATCACACTTTATTTAACCAACAAAAGACCATTTTTTAGTCAGATTTTTCTTTTCTTTTTTTTCTTTTTTCTCTTTGGTCTTTTGAGACAGGGTTTCTCTGTGTAGCCCTGGCTGACCTTGAACTCACTCTGTAGACCAGGTTGGCCTCGAACTCAGAAATCCGCCTGCCTCTGCCTCCCAAGTGCTGGGATTAAAGGCGTGGGACACCACTGCCCAGCTTCTCACCCACTTTTAAGGCCTCTGGTTCTTTCTGAGGTTGGAAACTTCTGTGAAATTCTGAAGCCCTTTGGGTCCCACTACTAAATCATTATAGAATATCACAGTTCAAAAAGCAATTCTTATTATTTTACATGTTATCTTTGGTGCATGTTTGGTGTTTTGCTTGCATACAGTCTATGTATGGGTGTTGGATCCTCTAGAACTGGAGTTATAGACAGCTGTGAACTGGCATGTGGATTGGGACTTGAACTAGCTGGGAATTGAATTTGGGTCCTATGGAGGAGCAGCCAGTGCTCTCAACTGCTGAGCCATCTCTCCAGCCCCCAGAGGAAGGTTCTTAATACTGCTCATTTAAAAAGAAATCAGGGGTTGGAATGGCGGCTCAGTGGTTAAGAGCACTGACTGCTCTTCCAGAGGTCCTGAGTTCATTTTGCAGCAACCACATGGTGGCTCACAACCATCTGTAATGGGATCTGATGCCCTCTTCTGGGGTGTAGGTATACATACTAATAGAGCAATCATAAATAAGTAGCTAGAGACACAGTTTGGTTGCAAGAAATATTTAAAAAGATCACTCCACAAACTCTCTTGCCCCACCGGTACCAGACAGCCACCACACTATGTCCCAGCAGAGTCCTGCTATTTTCTCCTACCTAGCATGATCATCTCGCTTACATGCAACGCTCCACACACCGCACAATCAGTCATCTAGCGCCTATTTACCCGGTAGAAACATGATTCTTAAGGGTTAATTATCCAATCAGGTTTATACATCAATAAGATCACAAGTTACAAGATGCCAATCCAATAATTTCAGAGCCAAATAATAAAGACAATGTTTTAACCCAATTATTCTAAGCTTGTGAAAATCTTAACTACCTGTGGCTGTTTAAAACCACTTGGGGTCTGGATCGTCCTCCTGTTCATCCCCCTCCATGATGATTTCCCCCTGTTTCTCTGACCTCCTCACTACTAAACTTCAAGCTCTGCCTCCCTACTCCTGTCCAATCACAGACCTGTCACTGCCCTAATATGATTGGACAGAGAAAATGCTGCAGCACAGCTCAAGCCCATCCTGTTCTTCCACAGGCCATGGCACCTATGTCTAGCAGCTCACAACCCTCTATAAGTCTAGATCCAGGGGATTCAATACCTAAGGACCTCTGGAAGTGCAGCCAGTGCTCTTTAACTGCTTTCCAGCACCTATTGTGCTTTTTTTTTTTTTTTTTTTTTTTTTTTGCTTCAAGACATACCGTTATTTGTTTAGAACTGGGGACAATAGTGATAGGTTATTTTTCTGCTGCTGGTGAAATGAGCCAATTTAAATTAGATTAGATTAAAGGCAGATTCATTGGGATTTGGGTCCCTGGCAAGCCCAAGGACCAAGGCCAGGTTAGTCACCTCGGAGAGAAGGGGTGATAGAGGAGGGAGAGAAAGGATCACTGGGGCAGAGAGAAAGAGGGAGAGGTAGAGAGAGAGAGAGAGAGAGAGAGAGACAGACAGAGACAGACAGAGAGAGACAGAGAGAGACAGAGAGACAGAGAAAGAGAGAAGAAAGGAGGAGGAGGAGGAGGAGGAGGAAGAGGAGGAGGAAGAAGAAGAGGAGTAGGAGAGATCAAAATGTCTGGATTCTATAGGGAGGAGCCTCTGTGGGAAGGGCAGCACAGCCCATTGGCTGGAAAGTTCAGGGTTGGAGGCAGGGTGTGCCAGGTAGGGACTGAGGGATGCTGGGAGAACCTGGAGGCCAGGTCTGCTTTGGTGTGCAAAATATGTACCTAGGTCCCTTGTCCAAAACCAAACATTTAGGAATCCAGGCTGCCCATGGAGAGCCACCATCCAGCTGTTTTGCTTTAAAAAAAAAAAAAAAAAAAAAAAAAGATTTATTTTATTTATTTTATGTGTGTGAGTACGTGAGTACACTGTAGGTGTACAGATGACCATGAGCTATCATGTGTGTGGCTGCTGAAAATTGAACTCAAGAACTCTGCCGGCTCCACTCGCTCCAGCCCGCTCGCTCTGGCATAATTCACTGTAGCAGTCTTCAGACACACCAGAAGAGGGCGTCCAATCTCATTACGGGTAGTTGTGAACCACCATGTGGTTGCTGGGATCGAACTCATGATCCTTGGAAGAGCAGTCAGTGCTCTTACCTGCTGAGCCATCTCGACAGCCCCCGCTGTTTTGCTTTTTTTTAATTAAAGATTTACTTATCTATTTTATGTATATGAGTACACACTGTAGCTGTACAGGTAGTTGTGAACCTTCATCTGCTTGTTAGGATTTGAATTTTAGGACCTCTGCTTGCTCTGGTAAACCCTGCTTGCTGTACACTGGAGCTGTCTTCAGAGGCACCAGAAGAGGACATCAGATCTCATTATGGGTGGTTGTGAGCCCCCATGTGGTTGCTGGGATTTGAACTCAGGACCTTTGGAAGAGCACTTGATGTTCTTACCCAATGAGCCATCTTGTCAGACCACCATCCAGCTTTTAAAAAGATCCATGTTATAACCATGCTTCTCTATATTTTCAAAACTATGCTTTTCCAGTTGAAGAAATTTGTTCAAAAATTAGTTTCTCTTGTTTGCAGTTTGAAAGCCATTGTTTAAAGTGTAGA
>JADRCD010198993.1:0-24315 GCA_019843815.1 Montemys delectorum | reverse complement strand
TGCATGGTATTGGTACAGTGACAGGCAGGTAGATCAATGGAACAGAATTGAAGACCCAGAAATGAACCCATGCACCTATGGTCACTTGATCTTTGACAAAGGAGCTGAAACCATACAGTGGAAAAAAGACAGCATTTTCAACAGATGGTGCTGGCTCAACTGGAGGTTAACATGTAGAAAAATGCAAATCGACCCATTCCTTTCTCCTTGTACAAAGCTCAAGTCCAAGTGGATCAGGGACCTCCACATCAAACCAGATACATTGAAAATAATAGAAAATAAAGTGGGGAAGAACCTCGAGCAAATAGGCACAGGGGAAAATTTCCTGAAAAGAATGCCAATAGCTTCTGCTCTAAGATCAAGAATTGACAGATGGGACCTCATAAAGTTGCAAAGCTTTTGTAAGGCAAAAGACGCTGTCAATAGGACAAAACGGCAACCAACAAATCGGGAAAAGATCTTTATGAACTCTATATCTGATAGAGGGCTAACATCCAATGTATACAAAGAACTCAAGAAGTTAGACTCCAGAGAACCAAATAACCCTATTTAAAAATGGGGTACAGAGCTAAACAAAGAATTCTCAACTGATGAACACCAAATGGCTGAGAAGCACCTAAAGAAATGTTCAACATCCTTAGTCATCAGGGAAATACAAATCAAAACAACTCTGAGATACCACCTCACACCAGTCAGACTGGCTAGGATAAAAGACTCAGGTTACAGCAGATGCTGGAGAGGTTGTGGACAAAGAGGAACACTACTTCATTGCTGGTGGGATTGCAAGCTGGTACAATCACTCTGGAAATCAGTGTGGCGGTTCCTCCAGAAATTGGACATAGTTTATCAGAGGACCCAGCTATATCACTCTTGGGCATATACCCAGAAGATGCTCCAACATGTAATAAGGACACATGCTCCACCATGTTCATAGCAGCCTTATTTATAATAGCCAGAAACTGGAAACAACCCAGATGTCTCTTAACAGAGGAATAGATACAGAAACTGTGATACATCTACACAATGGAGTACTACTCAGCTAATAAAAACAATGAATTTATGAAATTCTTAGGCAAATGGATGGATCTGGAGAGTATCATCCTGAGTGAGGTAACCCAAACACAAAAGAACACACATGTTATGCATTCTCTGATAAGTGGTTATCAGCCCAGAAGTTTGGAATACAGGAAGAACAACCCACAAACCACAAGAAACTTAAGAAGAAGGAAGACCAAAATGTGGACATTTCATTCCTTCTTAAAAGGGGGAACGAAATACCCATGGAAGGAATTGCAGAGATTAACTTAGGAGCAGAGACTGAAGGAAGCCAGCCTAAATATAGCTATCTCCTGAGAGGCTCTGACAATACCTGACTAATACAAATGTAGAGGCTCACAGCCATTCATTGAACTGAGTACACGGTCCCCAGTGAAGTAGTTAGAGACAGGATTTATGGAGCTGAAGGGTTTGCAGCCCCTTAGGATGAACAACAATATGAACTAACTAGTATCCTCAGAGCTCCCAGGGACCCAACTACCAATCAAGGGCTATACATGGTGGGAGTGATTGTTTTGGCAGCATGTGTATAGTAGAGGATTGCAAATTTGATCATCAGTAGGAGGAATGGACCTCAGCCTTGTGAAGGTTTTGTGCCCCAGTGTAGGGGAATGCCAGGGCCAATAAGTGGGAGATGGTGGGGTGGCAGGCATGAGGAGGGAGGAGGCAACAGGGGCTTGTTCTTATTGTTTTTGTTTGTTTGTTTGTTTGTTTGTTTGTTTTTTGGAGGGGAAACTAGGAAAAGAGAAATTTATATGTAAATAAAGAAAATATCTAATAAAAAAAATCAAAATCCACACAACAGGCAAAAGCCTAAAAAAGCTCATATTCAAACACATAGAAATTATTTGGTAAATTTGCCAACAGAGATATTTACTGATCCTCCTTTGTTGCTTGAGTGGATGATAACTCACTTGTCAATGAAATGGGCATGACCTTAACTTAGCTCCACAAAACTAGTAGCCATATGTTTAGGTTAATGTTCAAGTTGTTACAATCTATTTGCCAAGTACTATCATAACTAGCTCACCATCAGCAACTACACAAACCAGGAAAAATAAAGATTATATCACATCTCTGAAGATAAAAAATAAAAATAACCTATCCCCATGTTTGTCTTCTTCCCAAACCTAGCAAACCCTTGCTAAATGAACAAAGCTGCCAGACGTACTGTGTGGTTGAGTACCTGCTCTTTTTTGAACCTATCTTCCTGACCCAGATATTTACTGCTGCTCCAATTCTAAATACAGACCTACAATTTCCAGTATTGTTAACCCTATGTGGTGCCACCTCTGGATTTTACCTAATGGTTTTCTCATCAAGCCCAAATTTTCAAAGTAAGCAAAATGAGAATTCTCCAGAATAGACTAAGACGTAAAGGACTGTATGGTGATCAACCATCTTCCAGAGGAACTCCAGAGATTTTTGCTTCCAGTTATTCATGTTGTTTAATATTCCCTTCCTCTATCAAATAAAATTGGCCTTGAAGTTGAAGAAAAACTATACAGGACACAGTAGGAGCTACCTTGTATGTACTCTTGGGTCATTTTCTTATGTCATGAGACCATCAAAGCATCCCTGTAAAGAAGTCCACTTAGCACAGGAGTTGAAGCATCGTATACCATCCAGAACTGACCTGATACACAAGAGTAGCAGCTAACCTTCATACAAGCAATCCAAAGAGGGCACTATACCTTCAGCTTCCACAGGAATTCACAACTCAGGAAAGAGTAAGATCCAGATTACCAGAATGAGATAAGCTGAAATACACATAAATTATTGACCCACAGAAACTATTTAAAATGCTAAGAATTTATTCTTCCTTGATGCCACTGAGTGACCGAGGCACCAACATGTGACTAAAATAAGGGTCTTACAAAACCTATTACAAGAAAAATAAGTCTAAAAGATCATGAGCAAGGAGATGTTACAGCAAGAAGAATCATGTAAAAATTTTCAACCCAAGGCCATCAAGATGACTTACAAGTAATGGCCCATCCTGCCAAGCCTAATAGCCTGAATTCAATCTCTGGTACCCACATGGTAGGAGGTGAGGACCAACTTCTGTGACCTCTATCCCAAACCCCATGGCACACAGACACCCATACTCAAATAAAATTAACTTGTTCTAGTTTACTTTCATTGCTATGATAAATATGACCAAAAGCAACTTGGGAAGGAAGTGTTTATTTCGGCTTATACCTCCAGCTCATGTTCCATCATTGAGGAAGTAAGTGCAGGAATTCAAGCAGGAGCAGAAACAGGAAACAGGTGAAAGCTGTTATTAGCTTGCTCCCATGCTCATGTTCAGCTAGCTTTCTAGCACAGCCCAGGCCCACTTGCCTATGGATGGTACTCTCTTAAGTGGGCTAGGCCCTTTTACATCAATAAGCAATCAAAAAATGCCCCAAAGATATGGCCATAGGTCAATATGATTCAGTCAATCTTCATTGAACCTTTCTCGGATAACTCAGACTCTGTCAACTTGATAGCTGAAGCTTACTGGGAAATATATGTTAAAAAATTCAACATAGCATCTAAAATTGATTTATATATAAATTTGATATATTAAACAGATCAATAAGAACTGGTCATTTTATTAAGCTTATAATGTTTATGTGAGTTTCCTCATAAGCAGTTTTCTGACTCATTCTGGCCTTCAGTAAAGGAAGCTGATCATTTAAGTAAGTTTGTAAAACAGCCAAGCTATATGAAAAAAAGGCTTCTGAAGACTTAGAATTCTGAACTCTGAAAAACATTAAGAAACATGAGGTTCTGATTCTAACACAGTAACAACAATTTAAAATATAAATTTAAATGCTTATCACTTAAATGTGGGTTGCCTGGAGTATAAAGAGGTGTGTGCTTACAGAAGCTGCAAAATGAAGGTCAGGATACAGCTGTGAAAGAAAACACTTCATCAAGTCTACCACAGAAACATTCACCTAATGTTGAAATCTTGATGCTTATGCTAGGATGCCACTGAAAGGAAGTCTGTGCTGTACTTTCTTATGTGATTATAAGTTTGCTCCAAGAAGCCAACTGAATAGAAATATGAATAGCCCTTCTATAGAGAGTTGTACCACTCTCAGCTAATCCTTTTCTTTCCTGACCAACCACATCCTTCCAGAGGTGGGTTTAAATGAAGCAACTCAAGGACAGGAATGATAGTTTAGTCAATAAAGAGCTTGATTGGCAAGGCAAGTACAGCGTGAGGACTGTGGTTCATTGCCAGAATTCAGCTGAAATGTCAGGTGTGATAGCAGCAGCCTGAGATCCCACAGCTAGATAGAAAGAGACTTCAGTATTCCTGGAGCTTCCTGTTCATTCATTCCAATTAATGAGCTCCAGGTCATGGAGAGATCCTGACTCAAAGGAGGTAGATGGTGTTCTTGAGGATGACACCCAAGGGTATTCTCTGGTTTCTAGTCACATGTGGACATGCAACATATTCATATGTGCCTCTATTTGTGCACATGTACATACATATTAAATTTTTTAAAATCACAAGAAAAGTGATATAAGACAAATAGATCAGAGTACTATTCTCAATCAGTATTGATATCTTCAAAAGAAGTGAAATGCTGTGTGCCCAATATAGAGAGGTGCCTAGATGTCATCATCATTTGCTTTGCTCTTGATGTGTCACACATTATAGGACGTAGAGTTATAAATCCAAAGTGGAAGACAGAAAAACCAGAATAATATTTGGCTTCCCTTTGGAAGTTCAGGGGAAACATTTAAAAGATAAGTTAAATAATTTCAATGGACTGTCCTGTCCTCAAATAAAGCACTTAGCATCCATCTCCTCCTGAGGGACGCACACTCATTTTGTCAAAGATGTGTTACTTTGATGCTTCCCTAGAAATTAGGCTGTAAATCCCCAGGGGAGTGACTGACTATTTATGGCTCTGCCTTTGACCATAAGTTATTTTGTCCTGTGTTTGACTAATAGATAACTATTGAATGACAGATTAAATGATGAGGGAAATATTCATTTTCTAGCCCATACATTACAGCCAACAACTTATCATGCTCATCTTCATTCGGGCAATGTATTAGGCTCCAGGAGTGTACAATTCTGGCTATAGAGAAGCATGTTGTCAGCCAATGCACACAACAATGTTCTGATGAAGAAAGCTATCATGATTGATAGAAGACAGAGAAGCGAATACTCTGAAAAGAAGCAAGAATAACTGAACAGGGTGCTATCTGAAAAACTACCATTAAAAATGGTGACCTTTGATTTTGATCATTAAGTAAAAATAATCATCTGAAAGACTAGGTAAGAGAGACTGCAAATCTGTATTTTGTATGAAAGGAGACTGTATACCAGAAACATTGCCAAAAAAAAATTAGTAGTAAGTGTATCTCCAAGTGCTCAGGAGACCAAAACTGAACAAAACAAAAAAAACAAAAACAAAAAAAAAAAAAAAAAAAAAAAAAGCTAAATATAAAAAGATGAATACAGGAGTTGGAGATTTGGCTTAGTGGTTAAAAGCACTTACTGTTCTTCCACAGGACCTGAGATTAAATAACAGCATAAATATCTCTCAACTGAGCAAAGAATATATCCTATCTAACCTTCTGGGCCTCACTACCTCCCAGAGAACCTATTGCTGTTTTTCAGACATCAGCTCCAGACCCTTTAGTCTCATATCCCTTGTAGAAATCTCAGTGAATATGCTTCTTCAGTTTCCTGGAGCTTCTACTATGAGCAATGGGCAAGTAGGCTTACCCTCACTATCACAGATGCCTCGGTGCAGTCAAAAGCAAGAGCCTCACTTTTGTCAGAATTGCCAATGATTCTCACAGCCCTCCCCCAACAAAAGCTCATGAAGAATAGAGTGTGGAGGGTGGATTGTAGTAGGCTGCTTACCTGGCCAAATTTAAAGCAGAATATGGCTCCAGAAAATCATGGTGGAAAAGAGGACCTTCTATCACATGGCATCACTTGTGCCTCCAAATCCACTGAGCTGACAAAAGCATCTGTTTGCTTTTGTTGTATCCAGGCCTGAGGTCCGGGCCAGAGCCTAACCATCTGCTTAGATGACCTCAAAATCTCTTACCTTTCTAATGGACAGTGGAAACCAGAGCATAGCTCAGTACCCAGAGGTAAATTCATATCTAGTCTCAGGAAGATTGTTCTGCCCACCATGTTGATTTTCATTTTCAGAAAGACTTATTCAACAAAGCTTTTGTAGCAGGAAATTTTTGTGTACTTGTATACTAAAAAGTTTGTTTTTAAAATTATACTGAAACAAAACAAAACAACAAAAAACCTAAATCCTATATAACACCTTAGAATGCTACTGTAAGTACATCACTAATATATGGGTGAGTTCAACAAAGGAACAAAGAATAAAAGTAGTAATAAGAGTTATTCCTTCTTATGAAGTTGCCATTTATTATGCAAAATATTCTACACAGCAATAATGCCTGTTAATATTTCAATCATATGTAAATTATGTTAGCATCTGATAGGTACTCCCTATTTTTGCATAAAGGGAGTCACTTAACCTTCACAGTACCTTATAAAGCAACATCTATTGTTATCCCCATTTCAAAGATGAGGGTATTGAGACTGAAATGAGGAATATCAAGAACTTATAGATAGAAATCACTTAACCCTATACTAGCAGACTCATAGACACAGGTATTTATGGGGAGTATACAGCATTACAGGTACTGTGTCAAGCACTTCTCACTTTCTAGCACACACATTAGCCTCAGTAGCACTCCATTTTCAAGATAAGCCTAGAGATGTTAGTGACTTGCTCGGAATCTCACAATGATTATACAGTATAGCTGAAGCTGGAACTGACCTCATAACAGGTACTCACAGCTGTTTGGTGTATTCTAAAGAAGACTTGGAAGACCAATACACCAATACACCAATACACGGGTTCATGTCTTAATCCTTAAAAACATGTTTCAGTCCACCTAATCAAGTCAGGACATTGGAGATCCTCTTCTCTGCCACTGAGCAGCAGCATATGCCAACTAGAAGCCCAGAATATGTGTTCTACCAACAAAAACCCAGTATCACCTACTCTTTTTCAAATACAATCCTGATTGCAAAACTAGTTAAGGATATATTGAACACCTACTATGTGCAGATCAATATGCTAAACATTCACAAAATAACTTCAGTCATCTATTGGATAAAAGCAGTCATTACTCTAAAAATAACTCAAGGAATTTATAGAGGGTTAAAATTTTAAAAATCCGATCAACCTGTCATGATATTCAAAGGAAAACAGAATGAAGACATCAGCAAAAAGGAATTAGACCAAAAGTGAGCAGTTCCATCCTGTAGCAACCTGCTCATCCTGAGAGACCTGAACAAATTTTTTTATGGATTGGTGTACATTTCTTATTTGTAAAACAAAAAGATTAGGCTACAAAATATCAAATATCTTACTAGCACTTATTTGTATGTTTCTGTTCATCAAATTACGCCAATCTACCTTTGCACCAGGAAGATGTTAGCTTCAGGCAATGTGGTAGTCAGATACTAAGAGAATTGATGTGAGGTCAGGTGTAAGGGATGATACCAGGTGCAGAAAATGGCAAATATCCAAACCCCAGAGCCAATTATTTAGATAGATGATAGACAGACAAACAGACAGACAGATGGATAGGTAAACAATATATTCATATAGATTTTGATACAGTCACATATATATATTTCTTATACATATAAATAAAAGCAAACCCTAAAAAAATTGGAGCACTCCAAAATATCAACAAAAGAGTAGTGAGTTTTCCAAGACCTGAATTAAGAATGGAACACCAGATATAGTAATCTTTCTAAGTAAAAGCAGATGTACTTGATACTTGCTTAATGTGATTTAAATAAAGTAAATATGCACCCACAAAAATGCATGCATACATATGATATGCACACATGCTTTGCATAGCTATAAGTCAGGGCTTCCATTTATTCAAATGGAGCACTGAGCCTGTCAAGCTGGCCCTGTTACACAAGCTTGCTGCACTGCAGCAAACTCACCAAGCACACAGCAAGCCTGGAAACATTACTAAGCTTGATACATCTCCAAGCATGAGAGTAACCTGGAACTCTTCTAAACCCCGAGGTTGTTATCAGCTAAGTTTTCACTTAACAGGTTGAAATGAAGGAGTGTCAGCCTGCATTAGATGGTCCTAGGAAGGCTGGTCCACAGGCTACACTGCAGTAGCAAGGAACACGGGATTCTGCCTAGATTCTACTAAAAACAAAATCAAACAAACAAAAAACAGCAAGAAAGTTGCCATTTGTTTTTTATTGATACCTTTTACACAAAATGACCATAAAGTTTGGTGACAATGCACAGGATCAGGAGGGAAAAAATCAATATTGAACTGCAGAAATCAGGCAAACACTACAATGTACATGAAAAAGTGGGCTGAAATTAGTGTTATTAAGTACAGGACTGCATCAAAGGTAGCAGCTACAAATTTATCTGTGAACAGACTTATACTAATGAAAATTCTACAAAATGTAGTAAATCTCTTCCTAGCAGGCGTATCCTAGAGAGCTTTTTCTTTCCTCTCCTTCTCCATATAAGATGATAAGAGCTGCTCTGAAAGGTTCCCCTGTCTTTGGATGAATCTCCTAATCTCCATTGTTCTTGAACCAGTTATATTGCACCTAAAAATTTTCCAATAAAAAGCATGGCTGGGGCCTCTGTGACATCTTCTATGTGGGTCAAGTACACACTTCTCACAAGGTATAGAATTTTCTCACTATCCACAAACATCTCTCAGTTACACTAATCTGTCACTTCAACAATTTAGGCCTTGTTTTCTCACACTCTAAATAAGAGAGCTTCCTTGCTTCTAGTTCTGGGTTCTATGATCAGTTTACTTTAGAACAGCATGGTTTTAAACTGGGAAAACTTTGGGAGGAGCCCAGAGTTTGAAAAGATAGAGTGAGAGTTTACTCTTGCATTATTTGATGTGAGTTAAATGGGGAACCACAAGTACATTCTTTTTCTACCTTTCTGTATTAGTATTCTTAATTTTTTATAAATATGTAAAATTGAAGTAACCTTGAAGAGCAGGCAGAATGGAGCTGATAAATATTAAAAGACAGAAAATCTGATGTTTTAAATTAAAAGTCTTTTCTCTTCAAGAGTTTTTGTTGACAAATGAGGCTGAAACTATATTTTCCTGTATTTCTTTCAGTGAGTTATTGGTATCTTCCTTAAAGGACTTTATTATCTTCATGAGATCGGATTTTAGGACAGATTCCTGATTTTCAGGTGTATTGGTCTATTCAGAGCTTGCTGCGGTGAGAGAACTGGGTTCTGATGATGCCCACATATTTTGGCTTCTGTTGCTTATGGTCTTGTACTTGCCTTTCGCCATCCGGATATCCCTGGTATTTGTTGGTCTGCGTGACTGTATGGAGTCTGCCTCTTTTGTGCCTGGGTTGCTTCAGGTCTCCTGGAAGGCCTGTGGCCCTGGCTGTATCAGGCTACCTGTGGGGCTTTCCAAATGGGGGCTCTTCACAGGGGTAGAGAAGCTGCTGATCTGTTGCCCTGGCTGCAGTAGATCTCCTGAGATTCAGCTCAAGGGGAAGTCCCAAGGCCTGACATTATTACTGAGGCTATGGAGCACTACAAAAAGGGGCTTATCATGACTATTCTCTGAAAGACCCAACAAGCAACTGAAAGAATCAGATGCAGATATTTGCGCCCAACCAATGGACAGAAGCAACTGACCCCTGTTGTTGAATTAGGGGAAGCTGGTAGAAACTGAGAAGGGCTATCCTGTAGAAGGACCAGCAGTCTCAATTAATCTGGACCCCTGAGATCTCTCAAACACTAGACCACCAAACAGCATACACCAGCTGATGTCAGGTCCCCAACATACATAGAGTAGAGGACTTCCAGGTCTGTTTTCACTCAGAGATGGTGCACCTAACCCTCAAGAGACTGGAGGGCCCAGGGAATTTAAAGGTCAGGTGTGGTATGGGAGTGGGGACATCCATGTGAAGACAGGGAAGTAGCGAGGAAGTATGGAATGTGGAACAGTTGGAGGGTGGATGGGAAAGAGAATAAAATATGGAGTATAAAAAATAAAAAAATAGCCAGGGACACACAGAGAAACCCTGTCTCGAAAAAACCAAATAAATAAACAAATAAATAAATAAATAAATAAATATTTCAAATAATAATAATAATAATTAAATTTTAAAAAAATCTTTCTCTTTTAGAAAATGAGAAAAACAAGAAATAAAAATTCTGTATATAATAGATGTGTGTGTGTACGTATTATAAATATACCTTCTTCAATATACAAGGTAATAAGCCTTAAGGAATTGAAAATGAAAGCCTAATATTCACGAAATCTGGTGTCCATAATCTCAGGAGTGAATTAATAATTTGGAGTCAAATCCTAGACCAGATTGTTCCCCCTTGGAGGCACAAAGGTACTGCCAGGGTCTCATCTTTAGGAGCTGGAGCTGCACCTGGAACTTGACCTAATTCCAGACTGTTTCTCTCCATGATGCCAGCATTACCTCTGTTTGACTTCTGTTTATATTTATACATACAGATTTACACACACACACACACACACACACACACACACACACACGATGGGGCCAGCTATTTAATGAGGATATTTCTCTGCACTCTCATTCATTGTCCTATTCACTAGGTTCTATGTGGCCCAAGAGGAGATGTTTCTGCAGGATGGGAGAAAGGATGCCTATGAATTCACAGTCTTCAGAGAGTATGGGATGTTCTTTTCTAAGAAGGTCATGAATAGATCACATTGCATTAGGAGTTTCTTGTGTCCTGGTTTCTGGACTCTGGAGAATTGAGCTGTATGATCTACAAGGTTCACTTATTTGAAGAGTCCTGGGGAAAATAATTTTCCTATGTAAGCTCTTTAAAGCAAAAATAGGTTTTGTCAATGATGCTCAGAAGAAGGAATTGTGCAATTGTGCCTTAGTATAAGCAACAATTCCTTTGCTTATAATTGTCACTCATCCCCAAAGCTGAGTCTGCCAAATTTTAATTACCTCATGTATTTGGGGCAGGTTGGGGCTGTGGAAAAACACCACACTAAAGCTAAGCATTACAAATCTTGTCTGTAATCCCAGCATTCAAGAGTCTCAAACAGGTTGACTGCTATGGGTTCAAGACCAGCCTGAGCTTACAGCCATACCCTATCTCAAAACAAAAACAAAAACAAAAAAAAAAGTTTCCAAACAAGCACGGAAAAAAGAAAAATAGTCCCAGACATGCTTTCACACTACCAATAACTGAAACCAGAGCAACCTGAAGGAGTAGGGGATAGAAAAAGTAACAGAGGGCTTAAAAGTTAATAAGAAATTTAAAATGCAAAAAAATAAATAAATAAACTTTGTTGATTTTTACAATGAACATAATGTGGTATAACCCTGAGGCACAGCTACTATAATATTGTCAAATCCCTGTGATCAAAGGTAAGAGCAAAGCAAGCTATCACCTTCCCTGGGTGTTTCTTGTAACTATAAAAGGCATGCCACATTTGCCAAATAAAAGTAGCAATGTGTGCACTAAAATCTCTTACAAACATTGGGGTAAGCCTTGTAGAAATGAATGTTTTCGTCATACTAGGGCCTCATTTGTCTCCCACTATTTGATTTAATTTATACAATATACTGTTCAATTCTTACAGATCAATGAAGTGTGCATGTAATAACCAAGCAACCCAAGCTACTGCTTGGACTTTGTAATGAGTACAGAAGTTATATGTCCATATTTTTAGCTTCCCATCTACTAAATAAAGAACCTCATTCTCTCTTTGAGGTGGTGTGTAAGAAGTTATGGAACCATTACTGTCCCATCTTTTGTAGTCTGGAGTTTCCATCATATCAAGATCAATGTACAAGACTCAGCAAAGAGCAGTAAAGTTGCTTGCTAATTTGAATGAAAGCAAAAATGAATGTGTAAAGTTGTAAAGAATTTGTAACAGAAACTCCAGTCTGACCAATATACAGAACTCATTTCCAAAGGATTTCATCTGCATAATCTCCACTATCCTAGCTACAGACTTCAGGAGCTCATTACATTTATCAGTGCTTTATCAATGGGGTAATGCATTGGTCATCCAAAGTATTTCTCAAAAACAAAAGGATAATTTGGTTTGACACTCAAACTAATGGTTTAAAATATCTGTATTCTGCTAGAGATACAACTTAGAGGTAGAATCTTTGCCTATCAAGCATGAAGCCCTAGGTTCAATGTCCCCATACACAATCAAACAACAAAACTTAGACTTTCTATGTAATGTTATTAATCAAATCTACCAGAAATTGTATTTCTCATGATAACCTACTAATGGTAACATTCACTCTTGATCTAGCTACCAGCAAATAACTTCTAGGTATCTTAAATAGATAAATATACTCAATGTCAGTCCTGGGTAAACACAATACAATAATTGTACTGTTCTTTGAGAGACACATATTTAAAAAACTTCCTAAGTTAGTGGCTCCTGTTGATAATTTTGTATCATCAACTACATCCTCAAAACATACAGAATACCAAGAAGCTAAGTCTTTACATCCTAGCTTTGATTCTGGTCTGAGTATACTCTTCCATGTCCTCTCAGTGCAGAGATCTCCTGATGTTGACTCAGGACTCCGTGAAAAACAAAATGGAGTAAAGAGGAAATACAGTATGAATAAAGGTAAAGGAGTCCTTCCCCTCAGTCAGGAGACATGTAAGCAAGCCTGCCCTTCCTGAGCTTCATTCAGAGAAATCTAGTCCAAGAACAATGAAGCCTCTTCAGGACCTTGAGAGACAAATAGTTCTATGAGAAGAAATAAAACAAGGTTCAAGTCCATCTTATTCCACAATGAGTTAATTCCTACCTCTAAACAGGGACATGAACATCAACAGTACTAAAATTTGAAACAAATCTTGATACTGGAAGGTCTCCTAGGCAGGGATATAGAAATAGTATTTTCCTTGTAGACTAAGACTCTTCTTAATTACAGAAGCAGAGAAACTGCCTGTGTACTAGAATGTACTATTTCCACTTCACCTCAAAAGCTAAAGAGTGGATTGCTGAAAAAATATATCACTGGATCTGGTAGAAAGACACTTTAACCATGGAAAGCATATGGAAAAAAAAGTGTGCCACCACTTATGAAAGAACTTAGTAATCATAAGAATGTTAGTATAGAAACTACAATTAACAATCTAACTCCAAAAAACACAGCTTCAGAATTCTCCCAAACATATACCAGCTGGGCAGAAAACACTAAAACACGTCAAGATCTACAAAAACAAAAGCAAAAAACAAAAAAACAAAAAACAAAACACATATTCATGCCCCCTCAAATGTCACCCCAACCCTTCCTAAATGGCTCACAAACTAATACATTTTCTAAAATTTCCAGACCTTTTTTTCAATCACTAAAATAGAAAATTCAGCAGTTATGTCTCCAATCTGGCAGTGAAAGATCAGAAGACACAAGACAACATATAGACTTCCACTCAAAGAAATATATGCAGCCACTCAGGGGCCATGCAAGTCATCTTCATGAAATATCATCTGATAAGAACTGACTTGTTTTCTGAAAGATCAATTTAAAAAAGCATATTAGAGATAGAAATTCCCTTCTATAACTTGTATGTTAATAGAAAATCTATATTGAATCAAAGTCATTTGCAAACTGAAGCCATTAAGGGAGTGTTCAGATACTACTGAGAGAACAATATTTCTCTCTCCAATGACCTAAGACATATATTGTATATACCAATCAAATATCAGGTATCCTGTATTGACCTCTTACCTGCAGAATATTTTCTCAATCATGTTGTACACATCTTCTTAACTAAAGGTGCCATTTTCATGACTTTACAGATCAAAGAACTTCACCAAACCAGAGTAGATGAACATCTACATTGTCCAGTCATTGTACCTGTATCTGTCAGTTCATAAGAAACTATTCCTACCCTCAGAGAACTAGCAATCTGGTTTAGAATCACCACTGTAATTTGAAAGGCAAATATTAATGAAAACACTCAAATAATACTTGGTGAATAAACAGACAGAGGAATATAAAAATAAATAAATACCAAGCACTTTTTTTCCAAAGTTTTTATGCAATGCCTTTACTCCATTTTTGACTTTTAGAGGATTAATTTATTACACCATAGAAACTACTCTCCAGTTCCTACATTGACAATGAACTAGGTAACATTCTGATGCACATTAATGTTATGCACATCTAAAATTTAGAACCAATTGTAAGAAAAATGAATTAAAATACATGCATGTGCTTGTGTGTCTGAGAATAAATATTTGGGTCTTTCATTTGTCTTTAGTTAGAATTCTAGATATTATGTCACACTGTGATATTTTCATAGAATGTATTTTAGTACCTGAAAAAAATGTGTTGTATATATTGATTCAGGAATTTATTACTAGAGGCTTTGAAAGCATGATGTTGGTGAAATCTATCAGAAATTTTAAATGGACATTCAATTAAATACAGTTTTTACTAATCTCACTACCTTTTGGTATTAAAATTATATTTGTAAAAATACCCAAAAGATTCTCCAACATATAACAAGGACACATGGTCCACTATGTTCTTAGTTGCCTTATAATAGCCAGAAGCTAGAAAGAACCCAGATATCCTTCAACAGAGAAATGGATACAGAAAATGTGGTACATTTACACAATGGAGTACTGCTCAGCTATTAAAAACAATGATTTCATGAAATTTGCAGGCAAATGGGTGGAACTAGAAAATATCACCCTGAGTGTAACTCAGTCACAAAAGAACATACATGGTATGCACTCATTGATACGTGGGTATTAGCCTAAAAGCTCGGAATACCCAAGATACAATTCACAGACCACGTGAAGCTCAAGAAGAAGGAAGACCAAAGTGTGAATGCTTCAGTCCTTCTTAGAAGAGGGAACAAAATACTCACAGAAGGAAATATGGAGATAAAGTGTGGAGCAGAAACTGAAGAAAAGACCATCCAGAGACTGCCCCACCTGGGGCTCCATCCCATATACAGACACCAAACCCAGACACTATTGCTGATGACATGTGCTTGCTGACAGGAGCCTGATATAGCTGTCTCCTAAGAGGTTCTTTCAGAGCTTGGCAAATACAGAGGTGGATGCTCGAAGCCAACCAGTGGACTGAGCATGCGGTCTCCAATGAAGGAGTTAGAGAAAGGACTGAAGGAGATGAAGGGGTTTGCAACCCATAGGAAGAACAACATCAACCAACTAGACCCCCACAGAGAGAGAGAGAGAGAGAGAGAGAGAGAGAGAGAGAGAGAGAGAGAGAGAGAGAGAGCTCCCAGTGACTATACCACCAACCAAAGAGTATACATGAGGGACCCATGGCTCAGCTGCATATGTAGCAGAGGATAGCCTTGCTGGACATCAATGGGAGGAGAGGCCTTTGGTCCTGGGAATGCTCCATGCCCCAGTGTAGGAGAATGCCAGAGCAGGGAGGTGGGAATGAGTGGATGGGTGAGTGGGCAAGCACCCTCATAGAAGCAGAGGAAGGGAGGATAGGATAGGAGGTTTCCAGAAGGGAAACCAGGAAAGGAAATAACATTTGAAATGTAAATAAATAAAATACCCAATAAAATTAAATTTAAAAAATTATATATGTAAAAATATACCATATGTGTATATGTGCATATATATATGTGTGTGTGTATGTGTGTGTGTGTGTGTGTGTGTGTGTTTATATATATCTAAACTGTGTATGTCCTTAGGCATCATATATTATATTATTATATATGTAAAATAAAATAAATGTCTTAAAATGCATATATAAACAAACATGCAAATGTACACATACATAGGTTTGTATATGCTTATGTGATTTTGCTACACATGCTTGTACTCTGTGAATGCTGTATGTCACACACACATACATATGCACATGTTCCTCTCCTAATAAACAGCAGTTTATCAAATTAGGGAAACTGCACCCTCTGAGAGGCAAGGATTTAACCCAGAAGACCCCTAGAGTCCCATTTAATCCTACAAGAGTACTATATACAAAAATTAGCATAAGTATAAGTTCTATGCCTCTAGAAAAAATGAATTTAATATTTTAATTTGTTATTTTATTATATGAGTGTGCACCTGTATGAACATATGTGCACCACATATATGCAGTATCCACAGAGGCCAGAAAATGGCATCAGAACTCCTGTAACTAAAGTTACTAAAAATTGTGAGCCATCATAGGGTTTCCTCTGTAGAATGAACAAGTATTTTTAACTGCTGAACTGTCTCTACAGCCTCTATTCTTAAATATTAAACACCTGACACTTTGGCCACATTTGAATATTGTTTTCATGACATACTATTAAAAGTAATTGACAATTATGGAGCATGTCAAAAAACAATGTTACCAATTATGGTAAAACTTTCTAATTTTCAGATAATACATTTCAACTAGTGAAACCAGCTCCAGTATTAACTTGCTAACCCTACTGCTGCCAATGACATCACAACAGCTTTCCTAGCATGGAAGAAAGGTTAGCAAGGGTCAAACAAGCAAAAGGAGTGTCTTCTACATACAAAGATCATGCATCACTCAAGTTCTCCAATGAATTAAACACTTTAAAACATTGACAGCCAAGTATAGTGATAATAATGTAAACCCACAAGAGGCAAAGGCAGGAGGAGCACCCCAAGTTCAAGGTAAGCTAAATCTACATTGTGAGTTACAAGCTATACTAGGTGAGCCACTGCTTCAAAGAGACTATATACACAAATATATGTATAGAAATAGTATATACTTTAATAGAAACTATATACACATATGTGTGTATATAAAGAGAGAGAGAAAGTGAGAGACAACAGCAGAAAATATGCTTACAAGTTACCTTAAATCTCTTTGAACTATTTGTGTATATAAAATATTTTAAATGTTGGCATGTGAGTTTTCAACTGTGGTGTTATATTTCTCGACCCTTTGTTCAAATGGAATTCATGAAAAAATATTTTATTTAATTTAGTATATGTTTGCAGTGAAAGAGACCAAATCTAGGACTGCAGCCAAGCTAGATAAGTGCTAAGTTGTATTTTCAGATCCTGAACTTTTTCATTTTAAATTATTTTGTTAAAGATTCATTTCTTATTTTATTTTTTTAAGGATTTATTTATCTATTATATGTAAGTACACTGTAGCTGTACTTTCAGAAGAGGGTGTCAGATCTCATTACAGATGGTTGTGAGCCACTATGTGGTTGCTGGGATTTGAACTCAGGACCTTTGGAAGAGCAATTGGTGCTCTTAACCACTGAGACATCTCTCCAGCCCCTGTTAAAGATTCATTTAACACTTGTTTGTGTGTGCATGCATGTACATGTGCATGACCATGTATTTGTATACCCTAAGGCCAAAAGAGGGTATGAGATTCTCTGGAGCTGAAGTTACAAGTAATTGTAAGCCACCCAATATGAGTATCAGGGACTAACTCAGATTCCTTGAAAGAGCAGTATTACTCAACTACTGAGGCATCTCTCCAGTCCCTTAAAGGACTTTTTTTGGCCTTTTTAGACTTTTGGGATCATTTTATTTCATGTGTATGCCTACATGTATGTATGTACATATGTATATATGTGCATCATGGGTGTTCCTAGCATCTATTGAGGTCAAAAGAAAGCATCATATTCCCAGAAACTGGAGTTATAGATGGTTGTGAGCACCATGTGGGTGCTGAAAAATAAACATGAGTCTCTACAAGAGCAGCAAGTGTTCTTAACTGCTAAGATATCTCTCCAATCCCTTAAGCTACATTTTTTGAAAGCTAGTTATATATATTCTGAGGCTCTTGAAAGATAATAAAAATAATAAAATCCTTCCCCAGAAAATCACTATGCTTACATAACATCTTCCAAGTTGATAAAGATGTTGACGAAGCTCCTGTGTGAAGCCTGGATGCATTATTACACAGCTGCCCATTTCCTATTTGTGGTCATTTCCTAATCATAAGTTCATGCTATGCAATTGTTTACTTTTGAAGTTTGAAATTTGTGTTCTACAGAAAGCTCTTTTCTGATTATTTAACTATACTAACCCCACTATGTCAAAATTTTAGTAAGCCATGGAAATTCACAAAGAAGTTCATTGCTTTGTGACTGATACAAGAGTGAATAAGTCTAAGTGAGAGACACTTAATCACTTAATCTTCCTATAAATAAAATATTTGAGTATATCTACTCAGCAAGTTATATTCAGTTGTCTCTTCCTTATCCCTCCATTTTATAACATGGAAACAATTATTACAAAAACATCTCCAAGTAAAATAGAATAATATATATAATGAACCAATTAGCACATTTCTTTCTCATTTACACATACCTAAGCAGAACTTGCAAATGTCTCCTTTTTCCTAGTTATCTATACATTTCTCCTTGTTATTCCACCTTTTCTTCACAGCTTTGAGACTATCCAAGCCACCTTTGGGGTTTTATCCACATGCTTTCCATAGGACCACACCCTTCATATACTTGTGAAACTTGAGGCAACACAGGAACCTTGCATATTGCATTCCACCTATAAAGGAACTATACCCCTGTTCATTCTTGGGAACAGACCAGTCTTCTACCAAACATGTCTGACCAATGTTCTGCTTGGCCTTCTGCCTAGTGCTTAATTTCCTTTCCCACTCCCATTTTTCCTGGGAAGTAGCTGGTCTTCAAATCCCAGTTTGATCAAGTTGAGCCCTTTGCTTCATTCTACCAATAAATTGTCCTACTAACCTTTTCTCAACCCAGATAAATCCTCCATTTCCACAAACTACTCTCCTATAATACTTATAGAACTAAACACCTCAGCCACACAAAGATCTGATGATATAACAAGACTTGGCTCTCACTGTGGGTGCTTGGAAATCACACTCTACTTTTTTCTCTGAGATGTTACTCTGTCCTTTACAGAAGTTGTTTATAGCACTTGGTGTTTAAAGTAAATGGAGGCAGATGAAGCTGTGTTAATCTGAGGCTTCCTGGATACTTTGAAGGCTGGTAAGATCAACCTTTCATCTCTCATGTAAGCATCTGAGATCCAAAGTTAGAGAAGGATTTGACCACTGGAAGTAGCCAAAATGCAGTTTTGTCTCTATGTGCAAAGAGGTACCTGGATGCTGTGTAAGCTGTGAGAAAAAGCACATCTAACCCTCACCCTTAGAGTTGCTGACCCCATCCACATTCAGTTCCCAAATGTGTCATTTTGATAGAGCTTTCATGACAGAGGATTATGAAATGGTTATAAATACAGAAACATCATTTCTGCTCATCATATATAGCCAGAAGCTCAAGATCAAAGTGTCAATAAAATTGGTACTATGTGGAGGTTAAGAGAGAATTTGATTTATGTCTTTCCTACCTTCTAATGTTACTAGTTTGTGATATTCCTGAATTGTAGAAGCAATTTTAATATATGTGCTGCATTTTTCTTGTGTGTCTTTTCCAAATACCATCTCTGTGTAAAGACATACTCACACTAAAGAATAAAGGTCTATCCTACTCCAGCATGACCTCATCTCAAGTAATTGTATCTATAGCAACCTGATTTCTGCATAAAGTTGTCTTGTGAATTATTGGGGCTTATGATTTCAATACATGAATTTTGAATGGAAGTGATTGAATCCATAATACCACTGGTGAATCTACAGTTATCTGAGAAGGCCTGGAACACAGTAGCTGATACTCAAGCTATATAATAAATGAATACATTGATGAATAATGTTTTGAAGAAATAATTTTTGAGAGGTGATGTGATTCACGTGGAACACTATTGGAAAGAGAAGCTTATGCAGAAGACAGTGTCCTGAGGCTTTCTTGAAAGATTGAAGCCCTCCTTGCTATCTGACTTTAGCAATAAATTTTGAATTTGACATCAAAATTCTATAAATAGCATTTAGTCTTATCCTTCAAAATATCACATGTACTTTTTAAAAAGATTTTAGTGTCATATAAGAGTGCCTGAGTAATTCGATTTATAGAAAAGGAAGTCTAAAGAGAACTAACTATATTATAATTAACTACATATTCAAATGGCAAAGTAAATTTAGCTACACAATAACATGTCAAAGTTGACAAAGTTGGAAAGCACACTTATAGATTGCAGGATAAACGTCCTGCCTGGATCAATGCTCAGACATATCAGGAATCTCACAAAGAACCTGGAAATATAAGATCTGAGAATAGAATCCTACAAGCACTGAGGTTCTTCAGTCCCAGAGCTTGAGATATCATTCAGCCTTTGAAACTCAACCTCTCTCATGAAAAGCAAAGTCAAAACACAACAGGAAAGCTCTGAGGTAAACACAGCCAGAGAAAAAGACACTGGCAACTACATGGACCATGTAATAGGAAGGATATAACAGTTTTATTGTCACTGTTGCAAGACAAACATGGTTGTGATGGGCTTTAATTGCTCCTTAAATATAAGCAAGGCAAGAAAGTTCTAGATATGCCACTGAGAGAATAGTGCTGTTCTTCTTTCAGTTATAAAACACTTAGTTTTATAAGCTTATGTTTCAGGATTAGCATATTTTCTGGAGATACTTTGTGTACTAGCTAGGAATAGTGACTGGCATATAGAATCTATATATATAGATATGGACAGAGATATAAATGTAGATGTCAATGGCTATGTGAACACATGTGTATGAGTGTACACGCATAGACTAATTAAAACTATTTTGTTGATAACTTCAATTACCTTTGAAATATAGCTTAGAAGATTATTAAGCATATTATTGAGGCTGTTTTTGAGAGCACCTGACAAAGTATATGTGCAGACACACTTCTATATGACTTCCACTTATAAAATGCACACATATGTCTGCATCTATATGTGTCTGTGTGTGTGTGTGTGTGTGTGTGTGCTTTAAAGCAGCTGCAGAGACGACAAAAACATAGTATTTTATAAGTTAACTAAACTCCCTTATTTGAGTTCTATTTCTGCAACTAATAAAAAAATGGAAGAAATTATATTTGCCAACCAAAGTATGAAGATAAAAAAGAAATTTAGACCAGCCAGGAGGCTCAGGCCTTACAAGTGACAGGGCAGCTGGGACAGGATCATCTCAACCTCCGTCTACACCTAGGAGTGACGGAAGTGGATCCACAACCCTTTCTGCCCCTCCCCTGCAAGCGGAGAGCCTGCCTTCAGGGAGTGCTTTAACCCAGGAACTCAAGTGAGATCCACTATTTTCTCTCCAGTGACTTTCTAAGGCCGGACCAGCCAGGAGGCATAGGCCTCACAAGTGGCAGGGCAGCCTGGTCAGGATCCTTTCTACCTCAGACCACATATAGGAGGGACAACAGATCCACAGCCCTCTCTGCAGCATTCCCACAAGTGGAGATCCTGTATACAGGGTGTGCTCTGACCCCAGGACTCAGAATGGACAACTGATCCACAGCCATCTGCACCTGGGTTTTACTAGAGGAGAGCTGATCTCCCAGAAGTGCTGATACCAGCTTACAGACCCACAGGAGGAACAAGTTCTAGTCAGAGACAGCAAGAACATCTAACACCAGAGATCAACATATGGTGAAAGGCAAATGCAAGAATCCTACCAACAGAAGCCAAGATTACTTGGCTTCATCAGAACCTAGTACTCCCACCACAGCAAGTCCTGGATATCCCAAAACACTCGAAAAGCAAGATTTGGATCTAATATCATATCTCACGATGGTGTTAGAGGAATTTAAGAAGAAAATGAATAACTCCCTTAAAGAAATACAGGAGAACACAGGTAAAGAGGTACAAGCCCTTAAAGAGGAAACAAAAAAAATCCCTTAAAGAACTACAGGAGATAACGAGTAAACAAGTAGAAGCCCTTAAAAAGGAAACACAAAAATCCCTTAAGGAATTACAGGAAAGCACAAACAAACAAGTGAAGGAATTGAGTAAAACCATCTAGGACCTAAAAATGGAAATAAACAATTAAGAAATCACAAAGAGAGACAACTCTGGAGTTAGAAATCTTAGAAAAGAAGTCAGGAACCATAGATGCAAGCATCACCAACAGAATACAAGAAATAGAAGAAAGAATCTCAGGTGCAGAAGATACCATAAAAAAGATTGATACAATGTTTTTTGTCAAAGAAAATGCAAAATGCTAAAAGTTCCTGACCCAAAACACCCAGGAAATCCAGGACACAATGAGAAGACCAAATCTAAGGATAATAGGAATAGAAGAGAGTAAAGATCTTCAAGTTAAAGGGCCAGTAAATATCTTCAACAAAATTATAGAAGAAAACTTCACTAACTTAAAGAAAGAGATACCCATGAGCATACAAGAAGCCTATAGAACTCCAAATAGAGTAGACCAGAAAAGAAATTCCTTCTGCCACATAATAGTCAAAACACCAAATGCACAAAACAAAGAAAAAATGCTAAAAGCAGTAAGAGAAAAAGATCAAGTAACATAAAAAGGAAGGCCTATCAGAATTACACCAGACTTCTCACCAGAGACCAGGAGAGCTAGAAGATCCTGGGCAGATGTCATACAGACCCTAAGAGAACACAAATGTGAGTCCAGACTACTATACCCAGCAAAACTCTCAATTACAATGGATGAAGAAAACCAAAGTATTCCATGACAAAACCAAATTCACACAATATATTTCTACAAATCCAGCCCTTCAAAGTGTAATAAATGGAAAACTCCAACACAAGGAGGGGAACTACATCTCTAAAAAAGCAAAAATTTAATCTTCCAACAAAACTAAAAGAAGATTGACATATGAACAGGATTCCAACTCTAACAACAAAAATAACAGGAAGCAACAGTTACTTTTCCTTAATATCTACTAATGGAATCATTTCCCCAGTAAAAAGACATAGACTACCATACTGGGTACGTAAACAGGACCCAACATTTTGTGGCATACAGAAAACCAACCTCAATGACAAAGACAGACACTACCTCAGAATAAAAGGATGGAAAATAATCCTCCAAGCCAGTGGTCCAAAGAAAAAAGCTGGAGTAGCCATTCTAATATCGAAAAAAAATCGACTTTCACCATAAAGTAATCAAAAAAGATAAGAAGGGAAACTTCATATTCATCAAAGGTATGATCTACCAAGATTAACTCTCAATTCTGAACCTCTGTGCTCCATATCAAAAGGCATGTACATTCATAAAAGATACTTTTCTAAAGCTCAAAGCATACATTGTACCGCACACAATAGTAGTGGGAGATTTCAATACCCCACTCTCTGCAATGGACAGATCATGGAAACAGAAACTAAACAAAGACACAGTGAGACTAACAGAAGTTATGAAATGGATGGATTTAACGGATATCAATAGAACTTTTTATCCTAAAACACAAAGATATACCTTCTTCTCAGCACCTCATGGTACCTTCTCCAAAATTGACCATGTAATTGGTCACAAATCAGGCCTCAACAGATACAAGAAGATTGAAATAATTCCTTGCATCCTATCAGATCACCATGGACTAAGGCTGTTCCTCAATAACAACATAAACAATAGAATGTCCACATACACTTGGAACTTTAACAACACTCTACTCAATGATAACTTGATCAAGGAAGAAACAAAGAAATTAAAGACTTTTTAGAGTTTAATGAAAATGAAGCCACAACATACCCAAACTTATGGGACACAATGAAAGCAGTCCTAAGAAGAAAACAAATACCTTTAGGTGCCTCCAAAAAGAAACTGGACAGATCATACGCCAGCAATTTGACAGCACATCTGAAAGCTCTAGAAGAAAAAGACACAAATTCTGTCTTTTTATTGGTAAATTGAGCCCTATATCTGATAGAGGGCTAATATCCAATGTATACAAAGAACTCAAGAAGTTAGACTCCAGAGAACCAAATAACCCTATTAAAAATGGAGTACAGAGCTAAACAAAGAATTCTCAACTGATGAACACCAAATGGCTGAGAAGCACCTAAAAAAATGTTCAACATCCTTAGTCATCAGGGAAATGCAAATCAAAACAACTCTGAGATTCCACCTCACACCAGTCAGATTGGATAGGATAAAAAACTCAGGTGACAGCAGATGCTGGAGAGATTGTGGAGAAAGAGGAACACTACTTCATTTTTGGTGGGATTGCAAACTGGTACAACCACGCTGGAAATCAGTGTGGCGGTTCCTCCAGAAATTGGACATAGTTTATCAGAGGACCCAGCTATACCACTCCTGGGCATATATCCAGAAGATGCTCCAACATGTAATAAGGACACATGCTCCACCATGTT
>JADRCD010198992.1:13723-29488 GCA_019843815.1 Montemys delectorum | reverse complement strand
TTTTTTTTTTTTTTTTTTGAGACGGGGTTTCTCTGTGTAGCCCTGGCTGTCCTGAACTCACTCACTCTGTAGACCAGGCTGGTCTTGAACTCATAGATCCGCCTGCCTCTGCCTCGAAAAAATGAATGCACTAGAGCACTTGACAGCATTAAAGGCAGAAGAAGGCATAGGCTTTGGTGACTGTTGAATGTGGCAGAGAAGGGTTTGGGATGAGTGGGATTCCAATGGTGTTACTAATAGACTGAGTCAGCAAACGGGTGACTTGAAAAGATGGGGTTCTCTGTGAAGCTGAGGGGTTGAGCCAATATAATATCTAGATAGGGTTATAGAAAATGTGCGTGGGATTCAGGGTTAACATTTTTTTGGTTTGTTTGTTTTTGTTTTTGTTTTTTGAGACAAGGTTTCTCTGTGTAGCCCTGACTGTTCTGGAACTCACTCTGTAGACCAGGCTGGCCTCGAACTCTGAAATCCGCCTGCCTCTGCCTCCCAAGTGCTGGGATTACAGGCGTGCGCCACCACCGCCCAGCAGGGTTAACATTATTTGTTAGGTCATTTACTCATTCATGTATTCAATGTCTGTTTCTTTTAAGACAGGAGTTCCTGTAGCCCTGGCTAGCCTTAAACTTACCATGTACATTGGGGCTAGCCTTGAGTTCCTGGTCCTCCTGCAAAGTGCGAGGATTACATCAGTGCCCTACCATGCCTGGCTCCAATATACATTGCTAAGCAACTACCACAGACTTTCTGATCTGGGGTTGTTTTGGTTTGGTTTTGGTTTTGCCTGTATTTGTTTTATTCTGTCTTTTAAAAACCCTTATTCACTAAATGTTTGCTGACAAGGGACTGACTTATCAGCCCCTCTAAACCCAGGCCAACTCCCACAATTTTAACAGAACCCTAGGCCAAAAAGTAGACAAAGGTTCGAGAATATATGCTTCATTCTTTTAACCATTCAAAACTTTCTTTCGGGGCTGGCGAGATGGCTCAGCAGGTAAGAGCACTGACTGCTCTTCCGAAGGTCCTGAGTTCAGGTCCCAGCAACCACATGATGGCTCACAACCACCTGTAATGAGATCTGACGCCCTCTTCTGGTGCGGCTGAGCGAGTGAGGCTGGCAGAGGTCCTGAGTTCAATTCCCAGCAGCCACACACATGATAGCTCATGGCCATCTGTACAGCTACAGTGTATTAATACACATAAAATAATAAATACAATAAATCTTTAAAAAAATTTTCTTTCAAATGTTTGTCATCTCTGTTTCTAGCTTTTGGACATCCCAGCAGTTCAGAGCAGGGGAGTCCCTTAGAGAGGAGTGGAACTTTTATTTTGTGACTCAAGGGGAGATTTTCAGTTTCGGTTTTGTTTTTTGTTTTGTTTTATCATGGGGTGAAAAAAAAAAAACAGCTCATAATTTGACAGGCACAGTAGTACATGTCTCTAGTCCCAGCACTTGGGCCTTGGAAGCAGCAGGATCAGGAGTTCAAGGTCATCCATCCTAAGCTACAGGAGAAAGGGTGCTTACTCTGCAAACCCTAGATCCCAGAGAAAGGTGGGTGGAGAAAACTAACTCCACAGAGTTGTCCAGTGACTTTGACATTCATGCTGAGGAACATGTACTGGCGTGCGCGTGAGTGAACACACACTCGTGTATACACACACACACACACACACACACACACACATACACACACACACGGTCTCTGACAGCCAACACTCCCACCCTGTTCTTTCTCCCTGAGATGGAAGCTATTCCATTCCCACCTGTAGCTGACCTGTGATGACCGCCAACGTGACAGTGGCACTGAGCTGCTGTCCCTGAAGATGGATGCTACAGGTATAGGTCCCAGCCTGCGCCAGACCCACAGCCTCAAGTTGAAGGGTAAAATTGCCACTCTTTCCAGCCACCGAGAGCTCGGGACCTCCCCCAGGAGGAGTCCACTTAGCGATGAGCAAAGAAGGGATCCCCACACCTAGGGGCAAGTGACAGGGTAGCTCCGCCCTAGAACCTTCAGCTGTGTACACGGTCAGAGGGGCTACAGGCTCCAGACCTGGAGAGAAAAGGAGAAGTCAGGTCATCGCCGAGGGGTATGCAGTGGGCCAGAGCGTGGGGACACCAAGGAAGTAAGGAAGAAGGGCGAAGGAAGGATTTGGCTGTAACACAGAAAGAAACAGAGCAAAGCAGACAAACTAGGGAAACTGAGGCAGCAAGAGACCAAAGGCCATCAGAAGGCTGAACGGTGAAGGGATAAACAATGAGAGATGGCAGTTTAAAGCACTGGCTGTTCTTCCAGAGGACCTGGGTTCAGTCCCCAGCACCCACATGGTGTCTCACAACTATCTGTAGGTCAAGTTCCAGGGGATCCGACACCTTGACACAGACATATACGCAGACAAAACACCAATGCACACTAAAATGGAAATAAATAAATAAATAAATAAATAAACGAGAGACAGCAGCTAAAAGATGCCCAGAGAGAAGATGGTTTGCACACTGAGACAAAGAGAACTGGAGGGACACCGCAGGCAGCTGAGAAACAGTTTTGGGGGCCCTTGAGTCAGGGGAGGTGGTAAGCAGGAAGGTTGTGGTCAAGAGTGAAGACTGCTTAGAAGAGTTACCCAGAACCTTGAGGTTGTACGTGATGGAGACATTGAAGCCATCTCTGTAGGTGAGGACACAGCCCCAGGTCCCAGAGTCCAGGGGGCCGACCTGGGGCAGCAAGAGGAAACTTTCAGCTAAATAATGACGGGGTGAGTTGTGAACAGGCACTCGGCTCTCGCCCTGGAACCAGTGCACAGAGACTGGGCGGTCAGGACGGCTGAAGGAGCAGTTCAAAATGACCCAATCAGAAGGCTTGAGGGTCCCTGGGGGATTGGCAATCACTGTGCAAAAGTAAAAAAAAAAAAAAAAAAAAAAAATCAGCCTGGAAATACTTTCTCAACGCAGCTGGCCAAAGCAAGCTGAAGACTCATGGAAACAGGAACATTGCTTTCAGATTCTCCACACACCCGGCCATTCCAACTAAGTGCCTGAAACCTGAGGATGCTTAAGAGTAGGTCTCCAAGAGACCCGGGACTTCTTTCCATGGTCTCCTGCCTCTACTTTACTTGGCTTTGGCCTATTCTTCTTTGGGCAGACCTAGTCTGAGGATGAGCTGCAAATGTCTTAGATGAATCACTCTAGCCCCCCAAAGAAGAGGTGCTTCCCCATCTCTACCTCTACAAGGGATGGCACTCCCGCAGTAGGTGGGGGAAAGGGAGCTGGGGGAGTGGGGGTGGGGTTGATACAATTTCTCTATAGCTCCCTCATCCCCGCCTAAAGGCGTGCGTTTCAGGGGTCACTTTCCACCCTGCCATCGGGCGGCCATCCCTTCTTTTACACTTCTGGAGGTCCTCAGGCAGGGTCTAAAGCACTAACCTGGCCACTGCTCCCCCTGCCCCGGGGAAGCAGGCATCTGCTTCCCAGGCCCTCTCCCTTTGTCCTGCCCCACCTACTTGAGGCCTGGCCGACGCGCAGGCGGAGACTGCAGGAGAGGGCGCGGTCCGGGAGGCGCACGGTGGCGTGGTACTCGCCAGCATCAGTGCGCAGAGCTGGGCGCAACCACAGAGAGAAGTCCCCGCGCTGGAGGCCACGCTCCTCCAGCTGCACGTGGGGATTCAGGGGCTGCCTCCCGCTGCGCAGGCCTCCCGGAGCTACGCTCAGCACCGTGTAGCGACCAGGTGCCGGTCTCCTAGGCGAGGGCATCCCCCGGCGAAGGTGATGGGCCGGGATGGGAGCTGGTTGGCCACTGGTTGGGGAGAGGGAATAGGATTGAGAAATTCCGGCGCAGTTTGAAAAAGGCCATGAAGAAGGCGCACTCCAAGCATGCTTTGAGGATAAAGTTAACCCGCCTGAGAGACCTCTTGGCCGTCAGCAGTCTCCCCTCTCCCCCATAACTACTCCTGTCCCCACTTCCGTTGGTCTTCAGCACCATCTGCTACTGGGGAGGTGGGGCACTACAGGATGCAGGTGTGTGGGGAGCAGGTAGCAGAGAAATCCACAGGAAGGCTGTGTGATTTTAAAGGACACTGAGCTACTTGCTTTAGAGGGGCTCAGAAAGAGGACAAAACTGGCTTGTACAGGGTTTTATCCATTAGGACAGGATTGGGAGGTTCTGTTGTCCAACCTTGGAGTTCATACCTGTCCGGTTGATGTTGCCAGATGACCCCTCCTCTTCGCAGAAAGTTAGGATCCAGGTCGGGGGATCTGAGGCTGCAGGGAAGGTGGACAGGAGCTCCCTCCTGGGCCCACACCACGGAGAGCTCTCTCCCAGGCCCTGAAGACACAACTAGTGGAGCAAAAGAGAGGCCAAGGGAAGCGCCTTGGAATTCCTAAGAAAGAAACATCATTCCTCCCTGTTAAAGGGAGACTGAGGCAGCTTTGGGATTGGAAAGACTGCCCTTATACAAGGTGATGGCTCATGCCTTTAAGCCCAGTACTGGGGAGGCAGAGGCAAGTGGATCACTGTAAGCTCAAGGCCAGCCTGGTCTTCAGAGCCACTCCCAGGACAGCCACGGCAACGCAAAGAAACCCTGTCTCAAATCCCCCGCACCCCTGTCTCCAAAAGGCATTTGAAGATCACCACAGAGCTAAAGAGACAGGCCATAGAGGTCCCTGCTGGCTTTTCCAGGATTCTCCATCTTACCTGGAGCTTCCCAAAGCAGTCGCAGAAGCAAAAAGCCAAGGAGATCCCCCCTCATCTCTTCTATGGCCTGGGCCTCCCCAGCCCTCCAAGGGAGGTCAGAAAAAAAGTCCTGGGTGAGAGAGAGAGAGAGAGAGAGAGAGAGAGAGAGAGAGAGAGAGAGAGAGAGAGAGAGAGAGGGAGGGGAGAAGTTCCACAAGGAGGGAGATGAGAGAAAGGAGGAAAAGAATGTAGAGTGAAGAGGACCCCCCCAGGAGTGAGGCCTGGAGACAGCAGGACAATGATCAGAGTTCAGGGCTGGGGCCCAGAGCAGAGTGCAGGCAAGTCCACTGCAGCTAGCTAGAATCTGAACTGCTCCTCCAGGCCCAGTCCTTCTGCTTCTCCTCCCCACTGCCTGCCGGCCCCCCCCCCCCCCCCCCCCCCCCAGCCCAAGGCGCGGGGTTTCGCTTCGCAGTGGAAAGTGTGAGGGGGCTGATTCCCAGCAACCAAGCCCTCCGTCTTTGTGGTGGCACTCCCCTTGTTTACTTCCTCAGACTTGGGTCTCCCTACCACCCCCTCTTCACCTCTTCCCCCTCTGTCTCCTCTCTCTCTCTCCCTCTCTCTCTCTCTTTCTCTCTCTTTCTCTCTCTCTGTCTGCCAAGCATTTCTGCCTAGAACTACAGATGTAACTTTAAGCTTCCTCTATTGTCTCCACAGTTTTTTCTTGACTAGCTTTTTCCCATTAACATCGCCAAAAAAAAAAAAAAAAAAGGCACTGCCCCTGCAGACTGCCGCCCTAGCCATTCGGCATCTCTTGGACAGGTACACAAGAAGTGTCACCATACCACAAGTTGCCAGATATAGGTAAGGCCTTGGTGGAAAAGTACAGTAGCTACACGGTGTTAACCTTCATTCTATGTGTGCTACATATTGTATTATACATTTTCCATAAAGCAACTTGTGAAACTTGATGCTTTTCCCTTTTTGTACAGATGAGGGAATTGAGGCTCACAGGCATTAAATAACTCGCCAAGGTTAGGAAGCGTGAAGGCAGAAGCCACCTAGTCCTTACCCCTATTTGCATTATGGGGTGGCTTTTCACCTTCTAGGAAGATGACAATGGGATACTTGTTTTAAATGTCTACTTTTTAATTTAATTTAATTTTATTTTATTTTATTTTTGGTTTTTGTATAGCCCTGGCTGTCCTGGAACTCACTGTGTAGACCAGGCTGGCCTCGAACTCAAGAAATCCTCCTGCCTCTGCCTCCCAAGTGCTGGGATTAAAGGCGTGTGCCACCACCACCCAGCTTAAATGTCTATTTTTATTTATGTGTCTGTATACATAAATTCGTCACCGTGTGTGACTGCTCAGAGCCTGAAGAGGGTGTCAAATTCCTTGGAGCTGGAGTTACTCTGGATGCTCGAAACCCGGGTCTTCTTGAAGAGCAACAAACACTTATGACTGACAAATGGTCTTTCCAGCCCTGACAATTGGATGCTTTTCCTTCTTTCAAAGCTTCCCTCCTCCCCAAGATTCTATACTTAAAAAAATAAAGGCAAGGGCCTATGGAGATGAAATATGCAGGAATCTTATAGCAAGGAAAACTCAAGAGAGTCCAAGGTATCAGCAACAGTGGGATGTGTCTGTAAGGCTAGATCTTGGAAGGTGGGGTGAACTGAAGCCTGCTTGCCTGGGCCAGTGAGTTCAGGGCCATCATTGGCTACCAGGTAGATCCTATGCCAACAAAACAAAACTTAAAAAAAAAAAAAAAAAAAAAGGAAAAAAAAAGACCTTTAACCCCAGTGCTTAGTATGCAGAGGCAGCCAGCTTTATGTAAATTCCGCCGCGGTTGCATAGTAAGACTGTTATAAAACAAGAGAAACTGAGGCACAAGGCAGGAGGAATTCAACAACCCACTCCAGAAACCCGCCTGCCTCTGCCCCCCAAGTGCTGGGATTGAAGGCGTGCGCCACCGCCGCCCGCTTAAATGTTTATTTTCATTAATGTGTTCTCCACGTGTTCCCCACTCAGCTCAGCTGAGAAAATGAAGACAGATGACAAGAGACAGGCCTGATAACTAACTCTGGAATCTGCTGCTGCACCATGTATGAGGACCCTGCTTCCCATGAGTCAAAACGTGTCCGCGCCTGGGAGTTCTCCTTCCAAACTCTAGGTCGAGACCTAGGTCTACCAGCCTCTTCCACCTGGCGGGCAGGACTTCCTGTTTCTATCTGCCTGGTTCAGCACAATGGAGCTGATAGCTTTCCACTGGGCTCAGCAGTGTCTAGATCTTACGTTTGAGTTAACATGATAGTGTGCACTACTGAGGAGAAACAGCCCCAGGAACCCAAAAACAGGACGTATGTCAGCCCCCAGAGGAAGACCTTGAGCTCACACTCTGAGGACTGGCCATGTCTTCTATAATCTGGGTATGAGGTCAGCCACACCCTCTACACCCTTTCATGCACTGATTGGACTGTGGGAAAGCAGGAGACAGGTTAAAAACAGAAGCGCGACCGTTTCTTTATTAAATTATACAAAAAGGGGAGGGGGCAGCTTCGGGGCGTGGCCCCAACCCCAGCCCCACCCCGGCCTGGCGCTGTCTGAGAGGAGGGAATCAGAGGGAGACCCAGGGGTCAGGCAGGAGAGAGAAAGGCAGGCTGAGAGGCTCAGGTGCAGAGGGGTAGGAGAGGCTTCGCAAGGACTGGAACAGATGGGATGGTGAGGGAACGCGGGAAAGAAGAACAAGGAATGCTAGGGCGAGTGAGGGCCGGCTGGGAGCTCAGATGAGGCGGGTTCGGAGTTGGACCAGTGGCGGTGAGGGTGAAGGAGCAGTGTCTGGAGAGATAGACATGAGAGGCTGGGTCAAAGGACAAGGGTCACAGCTCTGGGGCAGGGCCAGAGCAGGGAGCCAGAAGGGGGGCTGGATCTGTGTGTTCCTGCCCCACCTCCAGGACCTGAGGGGCCTCCTATCCCCAAGCCCACAGGCAGGGGTTCATGCCGACGCCCCGTTTTCTGTCTTCTGCCTCTTGGGATCTGCTTCATCCTGTGGAGAGGGTAAGAGTTGAAGAAGCCGTGCAAAGGAGACCTCCCCGTTCCTGCTGGCCCACTCCGGCCCCGGCCCCTGCCTATCTATGGATTCACAAGGACCTGGGTCCAAATCCAAAGGCCACCCAGCCCCTGCTATATATATAGCCCAACCCAGCTCCAACCTCCTCTTCAGCAGTTCTCTTCCGCACGGGGCCTTCATCCTCCTCCTCCTCTTCTTCCTCATCTGAGGAACCAAAACCAAGTCACTGGGGAAGGCTTGGAGGCTCTGGGCACAGACAACACCCCTGCCCCCCAACTTCCATCCCAGTTTCCAGTCTTCAACTGCTCCCTGACCCTGCTCTTTTGGGTCTCAGTTTTGCAGCCCAGCCTTCCCTGCCCATCCCCACCTTCTTCATCCCCTTCGTCATCATCCTCTCCATCCTCAGCAGTTTCTTCCTCCTCTTCCTCAGCTCCATTCTCCTCTTCCTGTGGGGACCAAAACAAGGTGTGATGGATGTCAAGATGGCTGTGCTGCTACTCACTGGATGGTAAAGGGGTTTAGGAGCCTCAGGGTAGGGAAGGCCTGAGAAGAGGTCAAGAGTATGAAAGGACCCCAGCACCCCCGGAAGGTAAGAGGGGAGGAAGGATGTTTGGGCAAAGTGCAGTCATCTCCCGCCTGCTGCCTTCACACCTCCACTACTTCTTTCTTCCGCTCTTTCCGGCCGGCCTTCTCCTCCACCTTGTCCTTCTTTTCCTTCAGGTCCTGCAAGACAGAAGGTCACCTTTCTCTTAGCAGGGATGATAGACAGCCCTTGAGTGCCTCCAACTCCGCAGCTAGGTCAAAGGTAGTAAGTGAAGGTGGCCCTAGATTGAGATGCAAGAGGAGTCCTTGGGTCCTTAGATTTGGTCCATAATTGTCTGATACCAGAGACTTTTGTCCCCAGGACCCAAGGAGAGTGGGCAAGTGATGATAAGTGGCCAGAGTTGCTGGGGCTCCCACCCCATCAAGTTCTTCCGAACCTCCCCTGGCTTAAAAGTTCAGCTCCACAAAGCAAATCCTCCATCTGCTGGCAGCCTGGATGCCCCACCCCCTCACCCTCTCTGCTTGCCCCTGCTCTGCCTTTTGTCTACCTCAGGGGCCTTTGCCTAAGTACTCTCTCTCCTGGGCATCCCTCCCAGTTTCCCCTTCAGCCTCTAAGGTCTTTGTTTCCCGTTGTGTCTCCCTAATCCTCCTGTTCCTACTTGGCCTAACAGCACAGGGATAGGGAGACTACCCCAACGTGTTCCCACATCGTTTCTATCCCCAGTCTAGCCTCAGCTTCCCTGCCCGCTCCACCTTCACGCCTAGGAAGGAGAAAGCAAACAAACAAGTGTGCGCCCGCCCAGGCCTGAAGGTAGGAGTTACCTGTCCAGAGCCCCTCCCACCAGGCGGTCTGCCTTGGCTCCAAAAGCCCAGCAGGTGCTTCCAGTCCTATTCTATTCGGACAGTGGGTGAGCCTCTCAGGGCACTAGCCTTTCCTACCCCATGCAGATTCTACTTCTCCTTGGCAGGGGCCACCTTCTCCTACGATCTTATCTAATGTTAGTATGCAACTCTTGTGTTCATGATCCCAAGTAGGTCGGAGTTATCCTAAGTAGATCACCCCAGAAGGATGTGTCCTTTCTAGAACAAGACTGAGGTAGAAGAGGGACTCGGTGCCAAATGACTGGCCTGGGGACACTCCACTCCCTTCAGGAAGAGTACACAAAACACTTGACCCTCTCAACACCAGACAGTTTTTCCTCATTCTGATTTGTCGTCACTTCTCTGTCACACGGTGGGTCTGGCACTAGTACTACCAGGTGGGTTTTCTCTTACATCCCAGGCCAGGCAGGGACTAAGTCAGCTTAGCCTGAGCCAGGCCCTGGCCTAAGTTTTCTATTGGGGTTGACGGAGGGGTGAGGGGAAGGGAGAGAGAATACCAGAGACCAAAGTCCACAGGGTTGTCCCCTCTCCTCCTGGGTCCTGTCCTGGTCACTGTCCTTTCATGATCTCTTTTCCAGGAGGGTATGGGACCTGCCCCCAGCTGCTAAGCAGCTAGCTCTCCGGCCTCTACAGGGGCACACAAGCTCACCCAGGTTAACACCAACTCACACATCTGCAGGGGAGCGCCCACACGCTCTGGAGACACATGGCCCAATGTTTGGGCATCCTGGCACACTCTCACAGGAGCACAGTGTAGCCACTCGGCACTCACAAAGCAGCAACATGCCTCCAGGACATCTCCGTCAGTCTCCACACGCACACATGTAACTGACACGGGCAGTCCCACACACTCGCTGGATCTCAGACATACAAAGACGCCTACTCAGTGAAGTCACATGCCACCGCACAACCCACCCGAGGGCCACACAGGCACACCTTATCAGATCTCACATGTCCCCTCTTCCCACTGCCTTTCATTCTTTTAGCTCCCCCCTTCTATTTGGACCTCGAAAACTATACCCCCCCCAAAAAAAACAGACTGGACTCCCAGCCCCCAAGCCTGGCCGCATTAATTTCCCTAAGCGACACTCCGCAGTTTCCCTGGGGAAATTAGAGGAAGGCTGAAAGAGAGACAAGGGCAAAGGGATGGGGCTGGGAAAGGCAGAAGCTGAGAGCAAAGACAGCTTGACGTATGGTCAGGCGATGCTTAGCTTTGGCTTTTTCGAAGGCTAGTCTCTCCACCTTTCTGATTTCTAAAAACTCGACATGGGAGACAATAATGGAAAAATTGGAAGTCGGTAGCAGAAGAACAAACGAGGATGGGAAAAAAAAAAAAAAAAAAGGGGGGGGGGGGGTGCAGGAGAGGCTAAGCCCTCCGGGGACGAGGACAGACGGTCGGGCGGCGAGGGGAGGAGCCGAGGAGTAGCCTCCCGGGAGAGTCCTGTTTACACTTGAGGATCCCAAACCGCTTAGCAGAGGAAAGGTGAGGTCACAGTGGAAAGAGACCTGGAGCCTCGGCTCGGACCTGGGGCCCGGGAAGCGAGCGGCGCCGCTCTCCGACGGGAGGGCGGACCGGGCCGAGGCGGGCGCGGCGGGGCACGAGAGGGGTGGGGATGGCGGGGCCGGGCGCAGGCCGGGCGGCGAGGCCCGAGCCACGGCGCGCCGGGTCGCTAGAGGGCGCCGGCGGCGCCGAGCGGGGTAGGCAGCGCCGGGCTCCGAGCGGGGGGAGGGCGCAGCGGGGTCCGCGGGGACCGGGCGCCAGGGCCGCTCGGGGCCGTCGGGGGCGACCGGGCGCGAAGGAGCGCGCCGATCCCGGGGCCGGCCGGATGCCGGGCCGCCGCCGCCCCTGCCCGTACCTTGGCGCTCAGCTCGGCCGCTGCCTCCACGCTCTTCTCCGACATGGTGCCGGGGCCGGGGCTGGCGGGGAGCCGGGGTCCCGGGGCCGAGGCGGAGGAGCCCTGGACGGCGGAAAGGTGGCCGCGGCCGGGACTTGGCGCGGTGGCGGCGGCGGCAGCAGCGATGGCCGCTCGGCGAGCTGGCTCGCTGCAAGAAGCGGCAGAGGCGCGCGGGGTGGGGCGGGGGTGGGGGTGGGTCCCGAGCGGAGACCCGCAGGGCTGCGGCCGTCCGGAGGGCGGGCGGGCGGGCGGGAGGAGGATGCGGGCGGTGGCCGGCGCGCTCCGGTCGCGGTCGCTCGGTCTTGCTCGCCGCCCCCGCACCAGCAGAGCTGCCGCCGACCAGCCGCTGCCGCCCCCGGGAAGGGAACCCGCTTTTAAGGCGGCGCTGCCCGACGGGAGGGGCTTCCCAGGGGTGGGGCAGGCGGGAGCGGGGAGGAGAGGAGAGGGGAGGGGGATGAGAGAGGAGGTTGGAGAGGTGGGGATAGGAGGATGAAAGCGAAGGGCGGGAGAGCGAGCGGGACGGGAGGAAGGACGAGACTGGGAGGGGGAATGGAGAGACTGACGGCTCGGGAGAGAGCGGAGTGGGGCGAGGAGGTGGGAAGGGGTGGGGTTCCTGCGGGGAGACACCGCTCCAAATGCCAGCCTACTGCCTGCAAGCTGGAGTCTGGCTCCCGGGGGCGGACTGTAGAGGTGGCCAGACTCCTGCTGACCTCAAAGCCCTGAGATTTTGCTAAAGGACGGGGTAGGGGGAGAGTAGATGTAGAGCCTGGGCAGGTATCTGAGAAGCCAAAAGCTGAAAGAAGAGGAAGAAGGCTGCCGAGCCACTTCCATTTCTCGCTCTTGTTCTCGTCCGCCTTCTCTAGGTGGCCTTGAGGAGGAAAGTGAGAATACAAAGGACAGCCTGGGCCTCTCGACTGGACTTGACATTTGTGGTCCTTGGCGGGTTCCTTCCCGTCTGTTTCCTGGGATGTGAGGGGCCCTCTGATGTTCTCTTCTGCCTCTTTATTCTTCCCTCTTCTTACCTGTCTCACCTCACGTAATTGCCCGGTCCTTCTGTTTATCTTCACCTGTCTTCATTCAAACAGACCGAGACCCCTCCCTTACAACCATCCTACATCTCCTACGTCTTAATTTACTTTTCTCCAGACAACACCTTCTTCTTACCTGACTCTGTCACCTGGCCCTCTAAACTTAGCTAATTTTCAACCCTCTTTCAGATTGTCCCTTTATATTTTTCCTCTCGTTGCTCTTCTCTGTCTTTCCTCCAGTCTTTCTGAATTCAGTTGGCCTTCTTTGCACACACGGGTCCAAATACGGGGTTCCAGCCACACCCTGTTGCACTTATCCTCAGCGCCTCACCCCTAGGGTCAGGATCTTTAGATCATTTTTGAGAACCCTGGGATTCAGAAAGAGACGGGCCCAGCCTGTGAATCTAAGGTCCGAAAGGTGGATGACAAAGAAGGTTGGGTTTTGGGAAAAGATTGTCTTTGGGGTGTGTGTGTGTGTGTGTGTTATGTGTCATCATTACCCCTCACCTTTTCCAAATCATTTTTATTTCCCTAATAAAAAACATCACCTTTAGCCAGATGACCTATTCAGCACTTGGGGAGCTGAGGCAGGAAGATTGCCATTAGTTTGAGAGCATCCAGGGCAACACAGTGAGACATCTCTCCCCCAAGCCCCTCCCCCCCAAAAAAAATAGAAAAAAAGAGAAGCCATTGTTGATCTTCCATCATCATTTAGCATGTGAGCATGTCAACACACCATCGTTTGGTCCCTTAGACACATCTGCTGGTTTCTCTGACTCCTAATTCGGTTTCTTGGTCTCATAAATCTTGGCGCCCCACCCTGGTCTTTCTTGGCAGGATTCGGTCCACCTTTTCTCTGAGATATTTCCATTTCCCCTTTTCAATGCGCTTCTGAGACTTCAGTGACTGATGTCCTTAGCAATCTCTCACCATATCCCATCTCTGTACCCTTTCTTGCTTCATTTATCTCCCTCTCCCCGTACCCATTACACCCCCCCCCCCCCTCCCCCCCCCAACCTCGCTCCCTTTGGGTTGATCTCTTTCCTCTCCCTCCTGCCTTCTTTTTTCTCTACTCCACCTCCCAGCCCCGCCTGCTGTCTCGGACACCCTGCTGGGCTCTTACCCTGTTGCCCTGGTAACCGCCCTCAACTCCGGTCACCTCCACTCCCCTCCCCCCTCCAATCACCGCCACCAACAACCTCCATCCACCTTCCTCCTGTTTTTCCAGAGAGCCAATAGGAACCCTGTTGCCAGGTGGAATGCTCATTTGAATCAGCCAATCCAAGATCCTAACTGCTTGCCCTGCCTTATAAGGGGATGTGAAGAGGGCCACTCCCCCCCACTCCCGCCCCACAGGGACGAGCCCCACCACTGTCTTTTCACTCTGGCCTAGGAAGGAGATTGGGACCCTCTGGTTTACCCTTTCATAAAGGGCCTAGCTTCCCATTTCTTTAGATGGGACCACCAGGGTTGCAGTGAGGTGTGGGACGGACCGTGGGGAGTGGGTTGGACTGTGGGCTGGGCCTCAAGGCTGGGGGTGGGAATGAGGTGTGATTAGGGAAGGGGAGGCGGAGGGAGCCGGGAATTTTGCCCAGGGAGGGGTGTCTGGGAGCGGAGGCAGCTGCAGTGGAAAATTCCAGGGAGATGGCGAGGCAGAGAATGGGAATCCTGCCCCAAGGCCCAAGGGAGTGCGTAGAAATCTAAGAATTTGGAATTTAGGGTCTTCAGGGACCGCGGGGGTGCATTCTACAGGGCTGGACGAGCGCTTCCTATGGATAATGGTGGAAGCACCCATTATCTTTTTCTATCTGGTTAGAGCACAGACCACTCTCCTAAAGTTCTGCTTTGTGAGAAAGCAGCTGGGAGACTTGAGGTAAATTTGGAGGAAATGGGATGTTGAAAAGAGAACCCACCAGAGTGGCCCTTTAGAGTCTGTCTCTGTGCCTCGGGTCAGTGGTGTCAAATGCTAATGTTTGCTCCCTTCCATAGAAGTACTCTTGAGGTTTTGTGGAGGCCTGCCTATTCCTAGAATTCTTTTACTCTACCATGCAATTGAGACATTTCCCACGAGTTGAGTGGGGAAAAAAAAAAAACCTGTGCTTACACATTTCCTGAAAGTGGGAAAAAGGAGAGACCAAGGTGCAAACAAGAAAGGCCAGAGCCCCCTCCCTGGAAGCTAAGGCATTTTCCTAGAAGTTGCTCTTGCTCTGAAGTGTGGAAGGTGTTCCCTTCTAATTGCTTCAGACTCTTTAGTGAGGTCTCCAGCTCTGTTGTTATTATGTTTGTGCGCACCTCCTCTGAGTTACCATTTTTTTTTTCTTTCATCTTAGGAAAAAAACCAAAAACCTCAAAGTCAAGAGAGAGAAGAGGAGATGAATCTTAGAAATTAGCCAGGCCTTAATATTATATATATGTATATATTTTTTTAATTTATTTGTGTGTTTGTGTGCTCCAGCAGTAGTCAGACAAGTGTGAGCATTTTTTTTTTCTTTCCTACTACCATGTGGGTCCTGAGAATCAAACTCAGAGCAGCAGGCTTGGTGGCAAGCACCTTCTCTCTGCCCCTCCCCCTCCTTTTTTTTTTGAGGGAAAGCTTTATTTTGGTTGCCTTTCCCTGTGATCCACTGATGCAGACTATGGTGGTGATGAAAACAGTTGTGGTAAGCAGAGCAAGAGCAGCAGCTTTCATTAAACTCAAAGGCAGGAGGGAGCGATGCACACGCGCGCTTGCAGTGGTGCCCTTTCCTTCTTATTTTTTATGTCTGGGTGTTCTGTCTGTGAGTGGGGCACTGCTTGTGTTCCTGGATCCTGCTAGGAGTCCAGAAGAGGGTGTCTGAAACTGGGGAACCAGAGTGTGTGCCTCCGTGTGGAATAAAACTCAGGTTCTCTGGGAGAACAGTCAGTGCTCTTAACAGATGAGCCATCTCTACAGAGCCTTCCTTCCTCTTTTTTCTTATTTTTTTATGACCAGGCTGGCCTGCTTCCTACTTCTGCCTCCTCACTGTGGGGTTTAAAGGCAGGCGCTACCACCTATGCCTGTGCGTGTGAGGGTGCCTGCCTGTGTGTGTGGAGGGGGATGGGGGGGTGCTCACGCACACTCAGGTGCTCTTGGAGGTCTGAAGAGAACTTGGATTTCTTTTTTTTTTTTTCTTTTTTCTTTTTTTCTTTTTGGTTTTTCGAGACAGGGTTTCTCTGTGTAGCCCTGGCTGTTCTGGAACGCACTCTGTAGACCAGGCTGGCCTTGAACTCAGAAATCCACCTGCCTCTGCCTCCCAAATGCTGAGATCAAAGACATGAGCCACCACTGCCCGACAAGAACTTGGATTTCTGAAGCTGGAGTTACTAGCAGTTGTGAGCCACTGGACTTGGGTGCTGAGATTTAAACTTGGACCTTCTGCTAGAACAGCAAGTGCTCTTAATCACTGAGCTATATCTCCACTGCCCGCTTTCCTCTTTTTATTCAGCCCAGGACCCCAGCTCACAGAATGGATAAGTCTTATCTGCAGCAATGTTAACATTATATATAATATATAACCATATATTATATATTGTATGTAATACATATATTTTATACATGTATATATATGTATGTATGTATGTGTATGTATATATGTATGTGTGTGTGTATATATATATATGTTAATCTTGGCTACATACTGAGTTGGAGGTGAGGCCAGGTGGGACTAT